>SJYC01077816.1:0-24934 GCA_006408675.1 Madoqua kirkii | reverse complement strand
CATATCTGAGGTTATTGATATTTCTCCCGGCCATCTTCATTTCAGCTTGTGCTTCTTCCAGTCCAGCGTTTCTCATGATGTACTCTGCATATAAGTTAAATAAGCAGGGTGACAATACACAGCCTTTATGTACTCCTTTTCCTATTTGGAACCAGGCTGTTGTTCCATGTCCAGTTCTACCTGTTGCTTCCTGACCTGCATACAGATTTCTCAAGAGGCAGGTCAGGAGCTCTGGTATTCCCATCTCTTGAAGAATTTTCCACAGTTTATTGTGATCCACACAAAGGCTTTGGCATAGTCAATAAAGCAGAAATAGATGTTTTTCTGGAACTCTCTTGCTTTTTCCAGGATCCAGTGGATGTTGGCAATTTGATCTCTGGTTCTTCTGCCTTTTCTAAAAACAGCTTGAACATCTGGAAATTCATGGTTCATGTATTGCTGAAGCCTGGCTTGGAGAATTTTGAGCATTACTTTACTAACATGTGAGTTGAGTGCAATTGTGCAGTAGTTTTAGCATTCTTTGGCATTGCCTTTCTTTGGGATTGGAATGAAAACTGACCTTTTCCAGTCCTGTGGCCACTGCTGAATTTTCCAGATTTGCTGGCATACTGAGTGCAGCACTTTCACAGCATCATCTTTCAGGATTTGAAATAGCTCAACTGGAATTCCATCACCTCCACTAGCTTTGTTCGTAGTAATGCTTTCTAAGGCCCACTTGACTTCACATTCCAGGATGTCTGGCTCTAGGTGAGTGATCACACCATCGTGATTATCTGGGTCATGAAGATCTTTTTTGTACAGTTCTTCTGTGTATTCTTGCTACCTTTTCTTAATATCTTCTGCTTCTGTTAGGTCCACACCATTACTGTCCTTTATCCAGCCCATTTTTTCCATGAAATGTTCCCTTGGTATCTCTAATTTTCTTGAAGAGATCTCTAGTCTTTCCCATTCTATTGTTTTCCTGTACTTCTTTGCATTGATCGCTGAGGAAGGCTTTCTTATTTCTCCTTGCTACTCTTTGGAACTTTGCATCCAGATGCTTATATCTTTCCTTTTCTCCTTCGCTTTTTGCTTCTCTTCTTTTCACGGATATTTGTAAGGCCTCCTCAGACAGCTATTTTGCTTTTTTGCATTTCTTTTTCTTGGGGATGGTCTTGATCCCTGTATCCTGTACAATGTCACAAACCTCTGTCCATAGTTCATCAGGCACTCTGTCTATCAGATCTAGTCCCTTAAATCTATTTCTCACTTCTACTGTATAATCATAAGGGATCTGATTTAGGTCATACCTGAATGGTCTAATGGTTTTCCCTACTTTCTTCAATTTCAGTTTGAATTTGGCAATATTGGATGTGGTCAAACAGGAGATGGCAAGACTGAATATTGACATTTTAGAGATCAGTGAACTAAAGTGGATGGGAATGAGCAAATTTAATTCAGAGGACCCTTATATCTATGACTGTGGGCAAGAATCCTTTAGAATAAATGGAGTAGCCCTTATAGTCAACAGAAGAGTCTGAAATGCAGTACTTGGGTACAATCTCAAAAAACAACAGCATGATCTCAGTTGGTTTCCAAGGCAAACCATTTAATATCACAGTAATTCAAATCTATGCCCCAACCAGTAATGCTGAAGAAGCTGAAGCTGAACTTTTATATGAAGACTTACAACACCTTCTAGAATTATCACCAAAAAAGATATCCTTTTCATCACAGGGGACTGGAATGTGAAAGTATGAATTCAAGAGATACCAGGAGTAACAGGCAAGTTTGACCCTGGAGTACAAATTGAAGCAGGGCAAAGGCTAATGGAGTTTTTGCCAAGAGAAAGCACTGGTCATAGCAAACACCCTCTTCCAACAACACAAGAGATGACTCTACACATGGATATCACCAGATAGTCGATACCGAAATCAGACTGAATATATTCTTTGTAGCTGAAGATGAAGAAGCTCATACAGTCAGCAAAAACAAGACCTGGAGCTAACTGTGGCTCAGACCAGCAGCTCCTTATTGCAAAATTCAGACTTAAATTGAAGAAAGTAGAGGAAAACCACTAGGTCTTTCAGTTCAGTTCAGTCACCCAGTCATGTCCAACTCTTTGCTACCCCATGGACTACAGTATGTCAGGCTACCCTGTCCATCACCAGCTCCCAGAGCTTACTTAAACTCATGTCCATTGAGTTGGTGATGCCATCCAACCATCTCATCCTCTGTCATTCCCTTCTCCACCTGCCTTCAATCTTTCCCAGCATCAGGGTCTTTTCAGATGAGTCAGCTCTTCACATGAGGTGACCAAAGTATTGGAGTTTCACCTGCAGCATCAGTCCTTCCAATGAATATTCAGGACGGATTTCCTTTAGGATGGACTGGTTGGATCTCCTTGCAGTCCAAGGGACTCTCAAGAGTCTTCTCCAACACCACAGTTCAAAAGCATCAATTCTTTGGTGCTCAGCTTTCATTACAGTCCAACTCTCACATCCATACATGACCACTGGAAAAACCATAGCCTTGACTAGACGGACCTTAGTTGGCAAAGTAATGTCTCTGCTTTTGAATATACTATCTAGGTTGGTCATAACTTTTCTTCCAAGGAGCAAGCGTCTTTTAATTCCATGGCTGTGATCACCATCTGCAGTGATTTTGGAGCCCCCCCAAAATAAAGTCTGTCACTGTTTCCATTGTTTCCCCATCTATTTGCCATGAAGTGATAGGACCAGATGCCATGACCTTAGTTTTCTGAATGTTAATCTTTAAGCCAACTTTTTCACTCTCGTCTTTCACTTTCATCAAGAGGCTCTTTAGTTTTTCTTTGCTTTCTGCCATAAGTGTGTGTCATCTGCGTATCTGAGGTTATTGATATATCTCCCGACAATCTTGATTCCAGCTTGTGGTTCATCCAGTCCAGTACTTCTCATGATGTACTATGCATATAAGTTAAAAAAGCAGGGTGACAATATACATGAAATCCCTTATGATTATACAGTGGAGATAACAGATTCAAGGGATTAGATCTGTCAGACACAATCTCTGAAGAACTATAAACAGAAGTTTTTAACACTGTGCTGAAAGTCATGACCAAAACCATCCCCAAGGAAAACAAATGCAAAAAGGCAAAGTGGTTGTCTGAGAAGGCCTTACAAATAGCTGAGAAAAGAAGAGAAGCAAAAGGCGAAAGAGAAAGATACACCTAACTGAATGCAGAGTTCCAAAGAATAGCAAAGAGATAAAAGAAAGCATTATTAAGTGAACAATTTAAACAAAAAGAGAAAAACAACAGAATGGGAAAGTCCAGAGATCACCTCAAGAAAATTAGAGATACCAAGGGAACATTTCATGCAAAGACAGGCACAAGAAAGGACAGAAATGGCATGAACTTAACAGAAGCAAAAGAGATTAAAAAGAGGTGGCAAGAATACAAAGAACTGTATAAAAAAGTTCTTAATTATCTGGATAACCATGATGGTGTGGTCATTCACCTAGAGCCAGATACCCTGAAATGTGACGGCAAGTGGGACTTAGGAAGCATTACTACAAACAAAGCTAGTAGAGGTGATGGAATTCCAGTTGAACTATTTCAAATCCTAAAATATGGTGCTGTTAAAGTGTTGCACTTAATATGCTAGCAAATTTGGATAACTCAGCACTGGCCACAGGCCTGGAAAAGGTTAGTTTTCATTTCAATCCCAAAGAAAGGCAATGCCAAAGAATGTTCAAACTACCTCACAACTGCGCTACCTCACATGCTAGCAAGGTAATACTCAAAACCCTTCAAGCTAGGCTTCAACAGTATGTGAATTGAGGACTTTCAGATGTACAAGCTATATTTAGAAAAGGCAGAGGAATCAGAGGCAAAAGGAAACAACCAATTTGTTGAAATCAAATTGCCAATAAGTTGGATTATAGGAAAAGCAGGGGAAATCCAGAAAAACATCGACTTCTGCTTCATTGGCTACACTAAAGCCTTTGATCGTGTGAATTACAACAAACTGTGGAAAATACTTAATGATATGGAAATACCAGACCACCTCACCTCCCTCCTGAGAAACCTGTATGCAGGTCAAGAAGCAACAGTTAGAATCAGATATGGAACAGCGGACTATTTCAAAATTGGAAATGGAGTACATCAAGGCTGTATGTTATCACCCTGCTTATTTAACTTACATGCAGAGTATATCATGCAAAATGTTAGGCTTGATGAATCACAAGCTGGAATCAAGACTGCCAGGAGAAACATCAATAACCACGGGTATGCAGTTGACACCACCCTAATGACAGAAAGTGAAGAGGAACTAGAGTCTCTTGATGAAGGTAAAAGAAGAGAGTGAAAAAGCTGGCTTAAAACTAAGATCATGGCATCTGGTCCCATAACTTCATGGCAAATACATGGGAAAACAATGGAAACAGTGACAGACTTTTTATTTTCTTGGGCTCCGAAATCACTGCGGATGGTGACTGCAACCACAAAATTAAAAGATGCTTGCTCCTTGAAAGAAAAACTATGACAAACCTAGACAGCATATTAAAAAGCAGAGACTCATGTTGCCAACAAAGGTCCATATATCAAAGGTATGGTTTTTCCAGTAGGTATGTACAGATGTATAAAGTGAAGTGATGTCACTCAGTCGTGTCTGACTCTTTGCGACCCCATGGACTGTAACCTATCAGGCTCCTCTGTCCATGGGGTTTTCCAGGCAGTAGCACTGGATTGGATTGCCATTTCCTTCTCCAGCAGATCTTCCCGACCCAGGAATCGAACCCAGGTCTCCTGCATTGTAGACAGACGCTTTACCGTCTAAGCCAGCAGGGAAGTCCCAGACAGATGTATTAGGTGGACTGTAAAGAAGGCTAAGCACCAAAGAATTGATGCCTTCAAGCTGTGGTGCTGAAGAAGACTCTTGAGAGTCCCTTGGACAGAAAGGAAATGAAACTAGTCAATCCTAAAGGAAATCAACCCTGAATACTCATTGGAAGGACTGATGCTAAAGCTGAAACTCCAATACTTTGGTACCTGATACAAAGAGCAAATTCATTGGAAAAGACCCTGATGTTGGGAAAGATTGAGGGCAGAAGGAGATGACAAAGGATGGGATGTTTGGATGGCATCATTGACTCAATAGACATGAGCTTGAGCAAACTCTGGGAGATAGTAAAGGACAGGGAATCCTGCCTTTCATGGACAGTGAAGTCCATGGGGTGGCAGAGAGTGACTGAGCAAACAACAACACAACTGAGCTACTGAACAACAACAAGGAAAGTTAAAAGACAAACTAATAAAATCATCTATATCCACAGTAAGTAGTTAAGGGATACACAAAACAAAAAAAGTAATATACGTAAAAAACACCCAATGTGAGGAAGAATGTTCAAAATGAAGGTTTATCAGAAGTGCTTAAACATAAGAAATCAACTTAAAATTATCATGTACCTCATATATATGGTTACATGTATTAACAAGAAAGTATAACAATTGTAAACATAACACCCCACATAAGAACAACAAAATATGTAAATAAAATGTTAACAACCTGGGGGGAACTGACAGTAATAATATAATAGTAGAAGATTTTAATACCTCATTTACATTAATGGTCATATCACCCAAATAGAAAATTAAAGAAACACTGGCCTCAAATAACACCTAATGTTGTTGGTCAGTCACTAAGTCGCATCCAACTCTTCGCCAGCCCTTAGATCAGATCACATAACCCCTTAGACAGATGAAAATATATATACCCACACAGAACAGCTCACCCCAAAAGAGCAGAATACACATAATTTTTAGGATACTGGTAATAGCCTCCAGAATAGATTACATGCTATGCAAAAAAAAAAAGTCTTCGTAAGTTTAATATTGAAATCATATCAAGCATCTTTTCCTACCACAGCACTATGAGACTAGAGATCAACTGCAAAAAAAAAAAAAAAAAAAAAAAAATGTGGAGTCTCAATCATAAGCTAAAAACAACCAAACAGACACTGAAGAAATCAAAGAGGAAATGAAAAAGTATCTGGAGACAAATGAAAATGTAAATGCATCTATCCAAAATTTATGAGAAATAGCAGAAGCAGTTTTAAGAGGGAAGGTTACAGTGATAAAAAAAAATATGACAAGCAAGCAGTCTAATATTATACTTGAAGGAAAGAGAAAAGGAGCAAACAAAACCTCAAGTTAGTAGAAGGAAAGAAATCATGATGAGAGCAAAAATAAATGAAATTGAGACCAAAAAACAACAGAAAAGACCCATGAAATTAAAAATTATTTGAAAAGATAAATAAAATTTATAAATCTTTAGCCAGACTCATAAAGAAAAAGAGAGAGGGACCAAATAAAGAAAATCAGAAATGAAAGAAAAGTTCCAGGCAACAGCATAGAAACACAAAGAAACATGAGAGACTACAACAATTACACACCAATAAAATAGACGGCCTGGATAACAGAAGACATGGGTAAATTCCTAGATATGTACAATATTCCAAGAATAAAGCAGGAAGAAGTAGAAAATACAAACATACTGATTACCAGTAACAAAACTGTATCAGTTAAAAACAAACATAAAAATCCCAACAAACAAAAGTCCAGGACACAGATTCAAAGGTTAATTCTACCAAACATTTAAGGAAGAGTTAACATCTACCCTTCTAAAACTATTCCAATAAAGCTGAAGAGGAAGGAATGTTTAAGAACTCATCTTATGAAGCCCGTATCACACTGACATCAAAATGAAACAAAGATGCCACACACATAAAAAGAAAATTATAAGCCGATATCACTGATAAGCAGAAATGCAAAAATCTTCAACAAATCATAGCAAAACAAATTCAACAAAACATTAAAAGAATTATATACCAGGACTGACCAAAACCATCCCGAAGAAAAAGAAATGCAAGAAGGCAAAGTGGTTCTCTGAGGAGGCTTTACAAATAGCGGAGGAAAGAGAGAAGCAAGGCAAGGGAGAAAGGGAAAGAAATTCTCAATTAAATGCAGAGCTGCCGAGAATATGAACAAGATATAGAAAGGCCTTCTTTTATGAAAAATCCAAGGAAACAGAGGAAAACAATAGAAAGAGAAAGACTAGAGATCTCTTCAAGAAAACTGGAGATATCAAGGGAATATTTCATGCAAGGATGGGCACAATAAAGGACAGAAACCATAGGACCAATTCGAAAGAGAAGAGATTAAGAAGACGTGGCAAGAATACACAGAAAAACTATACAAAAAGAGGTTTTAACAATGCAGATGTGGTCACTCATCTAGAGCCAGACAGCCTGGAGTGTGAAGGCAAGTGTGCCTTAGGAAGCAGTACTTGAACAAAGCTAGTGGAGATGATGTAATTCCAGCTGAGCTATTTAAAATCCTAAAAGACGATGCTGTTAAAGTGCTACACTCCATACATCAGCAAATTTGGAAAACTCAGCAGTGGCTGGAAAAGATCAGCTTTCATTCTTGTCCCAAAGAAGAACAATGTGAAAGAATGTTCAAACGACCATACAACTGCATTCATTTCACATGCTAGCAAAGTTAGGCTCAAAATTCTTCTATCTAAGCTTTAGTAGTATGTGAACCAAGAACTTCCACATGTACAAGCTGAGTTTCTAAGATGCAGAGGAAACAGAGATCAAACTGCCAATATTCGCTGGATCATGGAAAAAGCAAGGGAGCTTCAGAAACCCATATACTTTTGCTTCACTGACTATGCTAAAGCCTTTGATTGTGTGGATCACAACAAACCATGGAAAAAAGCAGACCACCTTATCAATCTCCTGAAAAACCTGTATGAGGGTCAAGAAGCAACAGTAAGAACTGAACATGGAACAATGGATTGGTTCAAAATTGGAAAAGGAATACATCAAGGCTATATATTGTCACCCTGCTTATTTAACTTACATGCAGAGTGTATTATGCAAAATGCCAGAGTGGATGAATCACAAGCTCAGTCACGGCAATCAAGATTGCTGGGAGAAGTATCAACAACCTCAGATATGCAGATGATACCACTCTAATGGCAGAAAGCAAAGAGGAACTAAAGAGCCTCTTGATGAGGGCGAAAAGGAAAAGTGAAAAGGCTGGTTTAGAATCCAACATTAAAAACTAAGATCATGGCATCTGATCCCATTATTTTGTGGCAAACAGAAGGGGGAAAAAGTGGAAGCAGTGACAGATTTTATTTTCCTGGCCTCCAAAATCACTGTGGACGGTGACCACATTCATGAAATTAAAAGACATTTGCTCCTTGGAAGGAAAGCTATGACAAACCTAGATCGCATATTAAAAAGCAGAGACATCACTTTGCCAACAAAGGTCCATATAATCAAAGCTATGGTTTTTCCAGTAGTGTATGGATATGAGAGTTGGACCATAAAGAAGGCTGAACAATGAAGAATTGATGCTCTCGAACTGTGGTGCTGGAGAAGACTCTTGAGAATCCCTTGGACTGCAAGACGGTCAAGAGAGTCAATCATAAAGGAAATAAACCATGAGTATTAATTGGAGGAACTGATTCAGCTCCAATACTTTGGGCATGTGATGCAAAGAGCCAACTTCTTGGAAAATACCCTGATGCTGAGAAAGATTGAAGGCAAAAGGAGAAGGTGAAGGCAGAGGATGAGATATCATCACTGACTTAATGGACAGGCATCTGAGCAAACTCTGGGAGACGGTGGAGGACAGAGGAGCCTAGTGTACCTGACGACTGAACAAAAACTACAACATACCACAACCAAGTAGAATTTATCCGAGAGATGCAGGATGTCTCAGTAACCACAAATAAATAGAGATGATAACCACAGTAACAAACTGAAGAATAAAAATCAGACCATCATCTCAAAAGATGCAGGAAACTCTGACAAATTTCAACATCGATTTATGATAAAACCTCTCAATAAAGTGGGTATAGAGAAAACATATCTCAACAAAAAGGTCATTTATGACAAAACCACAACCAATATCATACCAATAGTGAAAAGCTGAAAGCATTTTAAGATTGGGAACAAGACAAGCGCAACCGAAGAAGCTCTAGTCACAGCAATCAGAGACACAAAGAAATAAAATGCATTCAAACTGAAAAAGGGGAAGTAAAACTGTCACCATTTGCAGGCATGATACTATATAGAGAAAATATAAAGAAACCACCAAAAAGTACAGAATTAATGTGACTTCCCTGGTGGCTTTGACGGTAAGGTATTTGCCTTCAATGTGGGAGACCGAGGTTCAATCCCTGGGTCGGGAAGATCCCCTGGAGAAGGAAATGGCAACCCACTCCAGTATTCTTGCCATGGAAAATCCCATGGACAGAGGAGCCTGTTATCCTACAGTCCACGGGGTCACAAAGAGACACAACTGAGCAACTTCACCTTCACAGTAAATTTGCAGGATACAAAATATACAGAAATTTGCTGTACTTCTGTATACTAATATATACTAATATCAACTATCAGAAAGAGAAATAAAGAAAACAATACCATTCACAATAATGTAAAAAAAAAATAAAAAAACCTCAGAAAATCTAATCAAGGAGGTAGGATATAATATTTTCAGAGAACGGCCAGTATTTACCTAATAATTATGTTACATATATCCTCTTATGATACCAAACAAAAATATATACTGCTTTATGACTTAACTATGTTTTAAGGACAATACTTAATTTTGAGTGTTGACTTTACCTGAGAGAATGGAGATGATGGTCTATTGAAAAACACCCTTATGTTCAGAAGTAGCCATTAAGCCCTAAATAATGCTGTCCGTGCCACAATTTATGTTATTGACTTTTTAAAACAAACAAAAAACATAATACATATGATTGGCTCAATAATTGTGAAGAAGTTCACAATATACTTAGGGATGATTTTTCTCAATGACAAAATGAGAAAGGTTAAAGAATGAACATGGGGAGATAGCACATTGAAAACAAGTATTATACGAATAAGAATAAAATAAAACTTAGGAAAGCTATCACTGAAGCTGATTCAGAGATAGGATAATTAACAAAATACACTATGATCAAAGTGTAACTTGCATTAAACAAAGCTTACAAAAATTAACAAAAATATAATGGGAACATCTAGTAGAATGTTAACCAAATTAATTTAGTGTTGATCAAATTCAAATAATAATGCTTTACCTACTTGAAAACTTATATGCAAAATCAAAACTATTTGCCTTAACAAAATACTAAACTAGAAAATAAGTCTGATGATTTGCATATTTTTGAGAATACTTAAAACACTTGACTTGTTTTTCTGACTATTCTCATTTATTTGCATATTTTGGTTAAATTACTCGCACAATTTCCTTAATCATACAAGTTGTAATCAAGCTCTCTTATAAGTGTGCTTTTATTTTTTTAATTTACCAAGAAAAACATTTTTGTCCAAATTTCATTTAATGCAGTATTTGTAAAGGAAAATGCCAACAACTATGCTTCAGATTATTTACATATACATGATTTTTACACTTAAGTTATTAAAAATGTGTTTGACATGAATACTTGTATCATGGGTTTCTGTCCCCTAGCTCAAATTTAGTTGTTGAAACTTTGACCCTCAGTACCTAAGAATGTGACCTTTTTGAAAACAGGGTGATTGCAAACGCAATTACTTGTTAAGATAAGGTTATTGGAGTAATTCATAATCCAGTATGAGTGATGTTTTTATTTAGATAAAAAGGGAAATTGTGACACAGAGACATGTGTATAGGAGAAACGCCATGTAAACATGAAGATGACCATCTACAATCTGAGGAGAGAGGCCAAGCCCAGATCTTTCATTCAGCCCACAGAGGAGCCAAACCAAACTTGATTTGGACTTCTAGCATCCACAGATGTGAGACAATAACTTTCTGTTATCTAAGGCACCAGGTTTGTGATATTTTGTTATAGTAACTCTAGCAAGGTAGTACAACTTGTTTAATATCATTTTATCCCTAAGTGGTTCATGACTGATTTAGCTACCAAATTTTTTACACAGTGAGTCAAAGATTTCTACAAGTTGACTTAACTGTGGAGCAATTATAAATAGAAAAGGGCAAGAACAAGAGTCTCCTCAGGACCCCAAGTGATGAAATACACAACCTAGGACCAACACGCGGACTCAGAGACCAATATTCTAAACCTGGGCAGAAATAAGGTGTTTAAATGTAAAATTAGGGGAGGCTGGGGATGGGGGTAGTTTGAGGTGGTGAAAAACACCCCTGTCATTTGATTAAAATTTAAATGTGCGTTTAAAAATTAGGATTTACATATGCACACTACTATATGTAAAAGAGAAAACTAATAAGAACCGCTGTATAGGACAACAGCTGCTATACTCAGTACTCTGTAATGACCTACATGGGAAAATAATCTTAAAAAAAAGAGTGGATATACATATATGTATAACTTTACTGCACACCTGAAACTAATATACTGTAAATCAACTATATTCTAATAATTTTAAATCCTGAAAAAAATAAAATAAAACTTCAGTAGCCTAATACACTTCTATTTTTGAAAGGGTAATTGGGCTTCATAGAAGCAAGGCGAGTGTTGCCTTGTATCTGTTGAAGACTATACTAAAACTTGAAGCATCCTTAAATATAAGTTCAATGACAAATCAAGGACTAAG
The DNA here is from genome assembly GCA_006408675.1 of Madoqua kirkii. Classification (NCBI taxonomy): domain Eukaryota; kingdom Metazoa; phylum Chordata; class Mammalia; order Artiodactyla; family Bovidae; genus Madoqua; species Madoqua kirkii. The sequence continues at coordinate 13,330 of SJYC01077816.1, read as the reverse complement.
GATCCCAGATGCTAATTCAGGTATCTCAAAAAAGATAGACTCCTTTATGCTCTGATTGACAATATTCTAATTTTGTAGAGAGTTTAAGAAGAGGATTGCATTTAAAAAAATTTATAGGAGAAGAATAGCAGACCTTATATCAACCATCATGCTTCAGGAGGAAAGCAAATCAAAACACCAAAAATCCTGATTACTAGAAAGATAGACTAACTTTTTTTCAAATCACGAATAGGATAAAGAAGGACTGAACAAAATTCCAGTCTCTAGCTTTTGATTTCCATCTAATTTACACTACACCATATTGTACTGACTCACACAGTAGCGCTATGTCTGTGCAGTGCTTTTCATAGAAGTTGCAAAAACATTAAGTTCACACCAAAATTATCATATTGAATTTGATATCTCTTAAGATTCATTCATTGACAGTTGTTTCATTCATAAAATAGGTATTCATAACACTTGTCTTCTTAGAGAGTGTGATACTTCCCCCCAATGTCCACATATTAATACTCAGAATTTGTGAATATGTTAGGTTGCGTATATTCAAAGAAGAATTTGTTTACAGTTGAAATTACAATTTCTAATCAGTTGACCTTGAAATGAGGAGACTATTCTATGATATTCTGAGAAGGGCAGTGTAATCACAAGGGTTCTCACAACTGGAAAAGGGATAGAGGAGTGAGAGGAGCAGAAGATAGCAGCTTGCAGAAGCTTGACCCAATATTTCTGGCTTGGAAGATGGAAGATGGAAGATGGGCCCCTGAGTGAAGTACTGTGGTGGCCTCTAGAAGCTGAAAAAGACAAGGAAACAAATTCTTCTCTAGGACCTTCAGAGAAAATGACACCTTGGAACTAATGCCTTGATTTTAGCCAAGGATACTTGTGTCAAATTTCTGAACTACAGTGCTCAAAGACAATATATTTGTATCATTTAAGGCTACACATTTTTGGCAATTTGCTAGAGAAGATGTAGAAAGTGAATACAGATAATACTCCTGATCTAAAGCACCCCACAATCGAAAAGAGAATTCCTAAAAAAATAGACATAGAATTGCAGTGTGTGTGGGGTGAGTGTGTGCTAAGGAAATACGAGTTAGTATAGGAATATTTAGGCAAGCTCACTGAAGCCTTTGAGGAACTGAGAAGGAAGTAGGACACAAAGAAAGAATGAGTTTTCATTAGGAAAAGTTTGGGTTAGTATTATGACCTAAAGTGAGAGAACAGAAGAGCAAGAAGCAAGAAGGAATGCAACATTTTGGGTAGTATTTTAGCATGGCAAGAATATAGCTTATGAGTAAAAAACAAAGCAGAAAACAAAAGCAAAATGAGACAAATAAGCTAACAAAAACTCCAAGTACTGTCAGGTTAAAAAAGGATTGGATATTTGAGAGATAAATATATTAAGGAGAGTGCATTTGCTATCTTGAGGGGACTGAATGGTAATTAAAATGATCTTTGGAAGAGTTTTGATTTTGAGGAAGAATATTCTGATAGAAAAAAACAAAGTAAGAGAGGGCGGCAATGGGTGCAAGGAGACCATATAGAAAGATGTTGCTTTATCTACTTAAAAATGATGACGGGGCCTTCCTGGATGATTCAGTAACTAAGATTTCACCTTCCAATGCAGGGGATGTGGATTTGACCCTTGGTTAAGGAGCTGAGATCCCACATGTCTCATGGCCCAAAAGCAAAATATAAAACAGAAACAATAAAGAATTTATAAATGGTTCACATAGTACATATATACAACAGACTACCCAGTCACTGAAAAGAATAAAAAAATGTCATTTGCAGCAACATGGATGTACACAGAGGGTGTCATACTGTGTGAAGTAACTCAGACTGAGGAGAAATATCATATGATATCGCTTAATATCTGAAATTTTTAAAAAATGATAAAAATGAACTTCCTTATTAAACATTAAGAGACTCTGAGAACAAATCTATAGTTGCCAGGAGGAAGAATAAGGGGAAGGAATAGTTAGGGAGTTTCAGATGGACATGTACATATTGCTATATTTAAAATATAGCAGAGACCTATTCTGTAGCACACAGAACTCCCCTCAATGTTCAGTCTGAACAAGACAGGAGTTTGAGGGGAGAATGGATACATGTATATGTATAGCTGAATCCTTTTGCTGTTCACCTCAAATTATCACAATGTTGTTAACTGGCTATACCCCAATGCAAAAATAAAAAGTTTTTTAAAAAGAAGAAAAATAGTCCACATCAAAAAAATATTTTAAAGAACTCCACACACAAAAAACAATGGTGGTTTGAACTAAGAGACTTGTAGGGAGAAAGACAGGATGAACAAGATTTTAGACTTTTTAGAAGAAAGGGTTGACGCAATTTTCTTTTTTAATTCCTTGAGGAGCAAAAGAAAGATGAAGAATATATTTTGATTTCTTTAGTCACTAAGTTCATGGTGATGTCATGATATGAAATAGAAACACAGAAAGAATAGACTAACAGGAGATAAACAGTGAATTTAGATTTGAACAATTGATTATGAGACTCCAAGAGACAAGTTCCAGTGGGCCAAGTAGGTGTTATGGTAAGAAATGGTAAGAGATCTAGTTGGAGGTGTTGATTGGATTACTATAGCATATAGATCGCAATCACCAAAAGAGCGTGTGTTAGACAAGAAGGAAAAAAAAAAAAAATCAGAGGCAGAATCTTGAAGAATTTCAACCTTCATGTGATGAGTAAAGGAACTCAATAAAAGCAGCTGAGGAGTGGCCAGCAATAGATAGCTTTTGAGGAAATATGTTGAGTGCAAAACCAAGAGAACAAATGTTTAAGTGGAAAGACTAAAGAGCAAATTCACACACTTGAGGAGACACGTGATGCAAAAATGTTTCCTTGGACCTAGTAACAAGCAAGGTAGTGTTGCCACTGGCAACAGCACCTTCCTTGCAGTGGTAGCATGAGAATCAGATTGTAAAATAAGTAGAGAACCATAGTCTGGTATTCTGAGGTGACCTAGAGGGGTGGGGATGGGAGATATGGGAGGGAAACAAGAGACAGGATATATAATTATATATATATATGTGTGTGTGTGTGTGTGTGTATACTTATGACTGATTCATATTTTATGCCAGAAACCAACACATTGTAAAGCAATTATGCTCCAATTTAAAAATAAAGAAGAAGAAGAAAATTAAAAAAAAAAAAAGAAACTGTAAGGTTTATATAAGAAAGGAATACAAGTAGAATGGCAGTTTGAAGAAAGTATGTAGTTTCAGGGGAGAAAGATTTGAAGTCCTTAAAATTATTAATGCAAGGTAGCCATCATAATGTGAGAGATAGAAGTTAACCCATAGAAAAGGAATCCTTTTTAGACTCAGACCTTAGAGGATGTAAAACAAATGGATACAGAGAATAAATATAAAACATTACAAGGAACTGATAGTACAAGTGCTTCCTTTTATTATAACTAGAAATAATGAAGAAAAGATGAGTATGGATACAGATAAGGGGACAAATTTGTCTGGAATGTATAACCTACTCCTATCCATTCTATGGAGAATTTTAGCAGTACATTATGATGTCAATCATCTCCAATAAACAAAACTGACTCATAATGAATAGTCAATTATTTTCTGGTCGCGTATGGCAATAGCAGATATCCATTCTACTCAGTAAATAATATTGGTAATAAAAGTAAATAAACACTTGGATCATTTGCATATAATTTACAAAGTATTTGCAGATACATTTATTTTTGTTTAAAATTGTAGTTAAATATACACAATGTAAAATAACCATTTTTAAGTCTACACTTATGTGGCATTAAGGAGAGTACATTATTGGGACATCTTTGTCCAGAATCTTTTCACCTTTCCCAGACTCTGTATGAACTGAACATAAACTACCTGTCTCCTCTCCTCTAGTCCCTGACAACCATCTACTTTTTGTATCTGAATTTGATGAGCTTCAAGTAACTGGAAGCATATAATATAAGCATATAATATTTGTTCTTTGGTGATAGGCTTATTTTACTCAGCACATCTCCAAGATTCATCCATTTTGAAGGATGGATCAGAGTTTCTTTGCTTTTAAATGTTGAATAGCCAATTGAATACAAATGCCACATTTTGTTTATCCATTTCATCTGTTTATGAACTCCTAGGGTGCTTCCAGTTTTGATATTGTGAATAATGCTGCTATGAATATGAGTGCATAAATATCTCTACAGCCCCTGCTTTTGACTCTTTTGAGGACATGCACAGAAGTGGAATAGCTGGATCACAGGGTAATTTTATATTTAATTTTCTGAAGAATCATCTACCATTTTCCACAGCAGCTACATTTTACATTCCCACCAGCAAATACATAGGATTTTGATTTTTTTCTTGTACTCATCAGCACTTACAATTTCAGGGGCTTAGTCGTTCAGTCATGTCTGACTCTGTGTGACCCAATGGACCGTAACCTGGCAGGTTTCTCTGCCCATGGGATTCTCCAGGCAAGAGTACTGGAGTGAGTTGTCATGCCCTCCTCCAGGGGATCTTCCCAACCCAGGAATCAAATCCAGGTCTCCCACACTGCAGGAGCCACTAGGGAAGCCCTAGTTTGTTGATAATACCCATCCTGATGGGTATGGGGTAGTATTTATTCCTGGGTTTTATTTGTATTTCCTTGACGATTAATGATGTTGAACATCTTTTTATGTGTCTATTGGACGTATGCATATCTTCTTTGGAGAAATATCTGTGTAAAGTCCTTTGCCCATTTTTGCCCATAATTGACTTGTTTTTTATGTTCATGTTGAGTTGTATGGGTTCTTTATATATTTTGGATGCTAACTCCTTATAAGATTTGCAAATACCATTTCCTGGATTCATTTTCACTCTACTGATAGCATATTATGAAGCACAAAAGTTTATTTTTCATTTTAAGTCCAGTTTATATATCTTCTTTTTCTTTCATTGCTCATAATTTTAGCATCATATCCAAGAAAACATTGCCATATCTAATGTCATAAGCTTTTCCCTTATGTTTTCTTCAAGTAGTCTTATATATATAGCTCTTTTCTCTTTTAATTATCAGAGCATAGTTGCTTACAGTGTTGTATTAGTTTCTGATGTACAGCAAAGTAAATCATCTATATGTTTACATATATCCCCTCCTTTGAGATTTCTTTCCATTTAGGTTACCACAGAGCACTGAGATGAGTTCCCTCTGCTATACAGTAAGGTTCTCATTTGATTAATTGGAAAACTGGGAATGATGTGTGTGTGTGTGTGTGTGTGTGTGTGTAACTCTTAAGTCATTGATCCATTTTGAGTTAACTTTGAAACTGATGCAAGATATGAATCCAACTTCATTTTTGTTTATGTAAATAGCCAGTTTTCCTAACATCAACTGTTCAAAAAGATTGTCTTTTATCACTTGAATAGTTGTGGAATTTTTGTTGAAATCATTTGATTTCTGGATTTTCCATAATTTTCTATAAGTCTGTATATCAGTATCACATTGGTTCAACTCTGGCTTTATAGTTTTAAAATCAGGACCAGTGAGACCTTTAATTGTTCTTCTTTATCAAGTTTATTTTGGCTATCCAGGGTCCATATGAAATTTGGAAGATATTTTCTGTTTCTGCCAAAAATACCACAGGAATGTTAATAGGGATTGCACCACATATATATGTAGATTACTTTGGTTAGTATTGACATTTTAACTAATCCAGGAACACGGAATGCCTTGCATGTACATTTAAATCTACTACATTTATAACTTCTTTCTCTGCAATCTCAGATATGCATACTAATTTAAAAATCAATATAAATATAATTTGGTTTTGAAATTATAGATTCACAGATTTTTTTTAACTGAGAGATAAGTATAAGACTAACAAGTTTTTCAAGATGAAGAATTATGCAGTTGCATCTGAAATAATGTTTTAACTGGAAGCTATATGTTTTTTACAGAAGGAGACTTTTTAAAGTCACACATACTTCTCTTCTCTCTTCAAATAGAATCTAATATGCAAATTTACTTACAGTGGTGGGAAGTTCAGAACCATTTAATCTGTTATGCTCAACCAGGTGCAGTTTCTACCAGTACTACAAGGCATTACCAATGCAACTTTTTTTTTTTAGTCATTCTGTACTTTCACTAATAAGTGCTTTGTTTAAATTACAAACAGTGTATTAAAAGCATATAATCGTGATGTTGAGCATCTTTTCATGTGTTTGTTAGCCATCCGTATGTCTTCTTTGGAGAAATGCCTATTTAGTTCTTTGGCCCATTTTTTGACTGGATTGTTTATTTTTCTGGAGTTGAGCTGCATATGTTGCTTGTATATCTTTGAGATTAGTTGTTTGTCAGTTGCTTCTTTTGCTATTGTTTTCTCCCATTCAGAAGGCTGTCTTTTCACCTTACTTATAGTTTTCTTTGTTGTGCAGAAGCTTTTAATTTTCATTAGATCCCATTTGTTTATTTTTGCTTTTATTTCCAGTATACTGGGAGGTGGATCACAGAGAATCCTGCTGTGGTGTATGTCGGAGAGTGTTTTGCCTATGTTCTCCTCTAGGAGTTTTATAGTTTCTGGTCTTACGTTTATCATTATCAGAGAAATGCAAATCAAGACCACAATGAGGTACCATTTCACACCAGTCAGAATGGCTGCAATCCAAAAGTCTACAAGCAATAAATGCTGGAGAGGATGTAGAGAAAAGGGAACCCTCTTACACTGTTGGTGGGAATGCAAACTAGTACAGCCATTATGGAAAACAGTGTGGAGATTCCTTAAAAAATTGCAAATAGAACTGCCTTATGACCCAGCAAATAGTTCTTTGGCCCATTTTTTGATTGGATCGTTTATTTTTCTGGACTTGAGGTGCATAAGTTGCTTGTATATCTTTGAGATTAGTTGTTTGTCAGTTGCTTCATTTGCTATTGTTTTCTCCCATTCAGAAGGCTGTCTTTTCACCTTGCTTATAGTTTCTTTTGTAGTGCAGAAGCTTTTAATTTTAATTAGATCCCATTTGTTTATTTTTGCTTTTATTTCCAGTATACTGGGAGGTGGATCATAGAGGATCCTGCTGTGATTTATGTTGGAGAGTGTTTCGCCTATGTTCTCCTCTAGGAGTTTTATAGTTTCTGGTCTTAGTTTAGATCTTTAATCCATTTTGAGTTTATTTTTGTGTGTGGTGTTAGAAAGTGATCTAGTTTCATTCTTTTACAAGTGGTTGATCAGTTTTCCCAGCACCACTTGTTAAAGAGATTGTCTTTACTCCATTGTATATTCTTGCCTCTTTCGTTGAAGATAAGGTGTCCATGCTGCTGCTAAGTCACTTCAGTCGTGTCCGACTCTGTGAGACCCCATAGACAGCAGCCCACCAGGCTCCCCTGTCCCTGGGATTCTCCAGGCAAGAACACTGGAGTGGGTTGCCATTTCCTTCTCCAGTTCAGGAAAGTGAAAAGTGAAAGTGAAGTCGCTCAGTCGTGTCCAATCCTCAGCAACCCCATGGACTGCAGCCTTCCAGGCTACTCTGTCCATGGGATTTTCCAGGCAAGAGTACTGGAGTGGGGTGTCATTGCCTTCTCCGAAGGTGTCCATAGGTGTGTGGATTTATCTCTGGGCTTCCTATTTTGTTCCATTGATCTATATTTCTGTCTCTGTGCCAGTACCATACTGTGTTAATCCAATTTCATTTCTTTTTATGGCTGAGCCATATTCCATTGTATATGTCTTCTTTACCCATTCTGTATCCATTTCTCTGTCAATGGGCATTTAGGTTGTTTCCATGTCCTGGAAATTGTAAATAGTGCTGCAATGAACACTGGGGAACAACAGACTGGTACAAAATTGGGAAAGGAGTATATCAAGGTTGTATACTGTTACCCTGCTTACTTAACTTATATGCAGAGTACATCATGCAAAATGCTGGGCTGGATGAAGCACAAGCTGGACTGCAAAGAAAAATATCAATAACCTCAGATATGCAGATGACACCACCCTTATGGTTGAAAAGGAAGAGGAACTAAAGAGCCTCTTGATGAAAGTAAAGAGGAGAGTGAAAAAGCTGGCTTAAAACTCTACATTCAAAAAACAAAGCTCATGGCATCCTGTCCCATTACTTCATGGCAAACAGACAGGGAAACAATGGAAACAGTGACACTTTATTTTCTTGGGCTCCAAAATCACTGCAGATGGGTAACTGCAGCCATGAAATTAACAGATGCTTGCTCCCTGGAAGAAAAGCTATGACAAACCTAGATGGCATTTTAAAAAGCAGAGACATTCCTTTGCCAACCATGGTCCATCTAATCAAAGCTATGTTTTTCCCAGTAGTCATGTTTGGATATGAGTATTGAACCATAAATCTGAGCACCAAACAATTGATGCTTTTGAACTGTGGTGTTGGAGAAGACTCTTGAGAGTCCCTTGAACTGCAAGGAGATCAAACCAGTCCATCCTAAAGGAACTCAGTGCTAAATATTCACCGGAAGGACTGATGTTGAAGCTCCAATACTTTGGCCACCTGATGTGAAGAACTGATTCACTGGAAAAGATGCTGGGAAAGATTGAAGGCAGGAAAAGGGGATGACAGAGGATGAGGTGGTTGGATGGCATCACCAACTCAATGCACATGAGTTTAAGCTACTCCGGGAGTTGGTGATGGGGGAAGCCTGGTGTGCTGCAGTCCATGGGGTCACAAAGAGTGGGACAGGACTGAGCATATGAACTGAACTGAACATTTTGGTGCATGTGTATTTTTGAATTATGGTTCTCTCAGGGTATCGTGCAGTGGTAAAGAATCTGCCTGCTAATGTAGGATATACAAGAGATGCATGTTCAATCCCTAGGTTGGGAAGATCCCCTGGAGCAGGAAATGGCAGTCAACTCTAGTATTCTCACCTGGGAAATTCCATGGACAGAAGAGCTTGGTGGGCTACAGTCCATGTGGTCTCAAAGAGTCAGACATGGCTGAGTGACTGAACACACGCACACACTCACTCTCTCTCTCTCTCACACACACACAGCCCCCACAGGGTATACACCAGTAGTGGGATTGCTGGGTCATATGGTAGTTGTATTATATATTAGTGAAAATATGTGGAATCAAGAAAAATGGTACTGATGAACCTATTTGCAGGGCAGGAGTAGGGATCAGATAAAGAGAATGGACTTATGGACACAACAGGGGAAGAGGAAGTGGGATGAGTTGGGAGAGTAGGATTAACACATATAAACCACCATGTGTAAAACAGAGAGCTAGTGGGAAGCTTCTCTATAGCACAGGGAACTCAGCTCAGTGTTCTGTGATGACTTGCAGGAGAGGGGGAGATCTAAGAGGGAAAGGGTACATGTATACATATAGCTGATTCACTTCACTGCACAGCATAAATTAACACATCATAAAGCCATTACACACCAATAAAAAAAGAATTAAAAATATCATTTCATATCTGTCACACCCACTTACTGCTCAACTATTTAGTATATTCCTACTAGCTACAAGACAAAATCCAAAGTCTTCAGCTTGTCTATCAAGCCCCTCCACCTTCTCCCCTCCTACCAGCATTCGCACATCACCTTTCTCTATGTACCAGCCACTACGGTCAGTTTTTCTGGCCATCACTCATCATCGCACTGGCTGTGCACACATTTGCTTACGCCATTCCCCTTATGGTGACACACTGATGCATGCCTGCTAAGTTGCCTCAGTCATGTGCTACTCTTTATGACCCCATGGACTGTAGCCCGCCAGTCATGGGATCCTCTCAAGATTCCTCTGTTCATAAGATTCTCCAGGAAAGAATACTGGAGTGGGTTGCCATGCCCTCCTTCGGGCATCTTCCCCACCCAGAGACTGAACCATCTGGTGCCGGGAGTCTGCATCTACCAGATCTGATGACCACCCCACAGCAAGCTGCCCTTATCCATCTAGAGTGACCCAGAGTCTGAAACAGAGCCACTTCTCCACCCTTGAAACAGCCAAGCAAAACTATCCCTTTTGTTTCCTTCTCATGGAGAACAATGGATGTTTGGGAGCCATGGGTTTGCCTTAAAACAAAACAGGATCATAGTAATCCTTAGGAAGTAGACAAAAAATAAACAAAAGCCTGTTTTGAGCAGTTAGAGCCAAGGCTTGAATTTTGTGATATATGAGCATGTTCTGAAAAGGAAGGAGAAATCTTCTTATCCGCCAGGAGAAATCTTAAAAGCTAACACTGGAGAAAGTCCTCCTGCCAAGGTCACTGCCACTGCTGCTCTGGGAAGGGAAAAGCCTTCTTTCAAGCATCCAGCCTCCCTTCCACGTGTGGACAGATCTGGCTGGGTACCTGACAGGAAATATAACGTGTGGGAAATGGAAAATTTTACTGAGACCATTTGCCAGGGCAGAAAGAGTCCAGTGTGGGGACACTACTACTGGTTTGAAGTGCCAAATAATGAAATGTTGTTTCAACAGTCTTTCCAAACGAGGGAAGAGGAAGCGAAAGATGAACGGCAGAGGAAAGCAAAACAGGAAAAGGATGCAAGGGGAGAATCAGGGAAGCAGAACGACCAGAACCAGCTCTTAGTGGACAAAAGTTTCAGATGCTTGCAGCAAGAGGGCAGCCCAATACTTCCTTAAAGAACTTCACTTCCAAATGACACCAGGACCACATTATCCAGGCAGTATCATTTGAAACCCAATCTAGGCTGTCCTTCTGCAAGCTTTGGACATTTTCTTGGTGTCCAAACACAAACAAAGTACGAGAAAGTTCCAGCCCTTTAATTATCCCTCAGACAATTCCATAACAGAGCTCTGTTTGACATTATTGAAAATTATATATTCCACTGGATGTTAAGTAAGGAAAATTCCTATTTTACTTATTAGAAAAGTGATAAACTACTTTAAACCTGAAGTGTACTGTCTTCACCTGAGGCTAGCTTCATGTAAACAACCTTGTAAATATCATTCACATTACACAATGTGCTTCATAAAATGACCCTGGTTACTGGATAATAGTCAGAAGCAAGGTCTTAAAAGTGAAATAGACTTTAGTTGATGTACTGTCACCCAAGAGCCTTTGGCTTTGGTCTAATTACTTATCCAGTCTCAATCTAAACTTTCCCGTGGGTATAAATAAGACCCATGGGAAAGGACTTGTGTCAAGACACTAAGACTCACCCCAAATATCCATGTCTTCCTCCTTTTTGAAAAAAGATTATTTGATGTGGACCATTTTTAAAGTCTTTATTGAATTTGTTACCATATTGTTTCTCTTAAAAAAAAGGTTTTTTTGTCCCCAAGGTATGTGGGATCTTAGCTCCCCAGCAAGGGATTGAACCCACGTTCCCTGCATTGGAAGGTAGATTCTTAATCACTGGGCCACCAGGGAAGTCCCAGATCCATTATTATTATATACATTAACTATTACACAAATGAAATACAGCACTTTTAATAACCTTTTAATAATATCCTCACACAATGATTATAAAATTGTGTTATGTTTTCAGATTAGTGTTAATTAGAGTCTAGTAACTCATATCTACGTTTTAATTAGTTTCCCCTCCCCACAAACATAACAGGCAGAGAAATTAGATAGCTGTAAACATCAAATTCATTACAAATGTATATGCTTTTCTTTAAGGAAACAAGTGAGTATATCATTCAAAAGGCAAAGGAAAGTACACTTTTTTTAAAAGGTACTAAAATCAAAAGAGGGTGATGTTAGATTCTTGATTCATTCATTTAAATTGAAGGCAAATGGACACAAGGGTAGAAGAGATAAAAATGGAATGATGAGGGAACCAACTCTTACTCAAAGGGAGAAGATATAGGTAGTTAGAATGTAAGGACAGTTACAATACCATAGGAGAGTTAAAAGCTAAGTACAAACAGCAACAAACAGAACAGAAAATATATAAATAAAAAACCCATAATCATCAGGCAAATATTAAGGCATCTCCCAGAATGCTGATGAAAAGGGTAAGGAAATTCAAACAAGAAGAGAGTAAATAATACATGTGGAGATCAAAGAATAATGCTCTAATACATGGCTTGTGTTTTTAACTGTACAGAAGGAAACTTTTCTGAGATGAAGACAGATTGCCACACAAAGATTGCAGGGGTTCATTTCAGGCAAAATCATGGAAAAGAACCACACACATAAACACATCAAGACCAATTACCTGAAGTACAAAGATTTAGAACTAATCCTACAAGCTTCTAGACAGGAGAAACATACACAATTATAAACTAAGGAAAATCCTTCTAGCCAAGAATGACTTTATTATTTTTATGTTATCCATTTTGTTATTCTTAATTTTGTGTTATTTCTCTATTTTTTCTTTTTTTCTTTTGCTAAGACTTACCAGAGTTTTAATCATGTTATTGCTGCTTTTTTTCCAAATAACTATGTTTAAATTTAGCCTTTCAAGTGCTTTTAACTATTCTAATGAACAAAATTCTGCTTTCACTTAGATTAACTTTTTTTTTCTAAACTCCATAGGTATATTTTGCTTTCCCATTGTCAGGAATTGAATGTCCATTTCCTTTCTATTCATGCTTCCTTATGAAATTTCCTTTAATTATAGCTTAGGATGTATATTTTAACATAAGACATTCTATTTATATTTCATTTTCATTATTTTACATATAACCCACAATCATGGATTTTATTTTACCTTCCAGTTCAGATCAGCAGCTCAGTCGTGTCCAACTCTTTGTGACCACATGAATCGCAGCACGCCAGGCCTCCCTGTCCATCACCATCTCCTGGAGTTCACTCAGACTCACGTTCATCAAGTCCGTGATGCCATCCAGCCATCTCATCCTCAGCTGTCCCCTTCTCCTCCTGCCCCCAATCCTTCCCAGCATCAGAGTCTTTTCCAATGAGTCAACTCTTCGCATGAGGTGGCCAAAGTACTGGAGTTTCAGCTTTAGCATCATTCCTTCCAAAGAAATCCCAGGGCTGATCTCCTTCAGAATGGACTGGTTGGATCTCCTTGCAGTCCAAGGGACTCTCAAGAGTCTTCTCCAACACCAACAATTCAAAAGCATCAATTTCAGCGCTCAGCCTTCTTTACAGTCCAACTCTCACATCCATACATGACCACAGGAAAAACCATAACCTTGACTAGACAGACCTTAGTCAGCAAAGTAATGTCTCTGCTTTTGAATATACTATCTAGGTTGGTCATGACTTTTCTTCCAAAGTGTAAGCGTCTTTTAATTTCATGGCTGCAGTCACCATCTGCAGTGATTTTGGAGCCCCCAAAAATAAAGTCTGACACTGTTTCCCCATCTATTTCCCATGAAGTGATGGGACCGGATGCGATGATCTTTGTTTTCTGAATGTTAAGCTTTAAGCCAACTTTTTCACT
>SJYC01077815.1:0-17123 GCA_006408675.1 Madoqua kirkii | reverse complement strand
ACTGGAGTTTCAGCTTTAGCATCATTCCTTCCAAAGAAATCCCAGGGCTGATCTCCTTCAGAATGGACTGGTTGGATCTCCTTGCAGTCCAAGGGACTCTCAAGAGTCTTCTCCAACACCAACAATTCAAAAGCATCAATTTCAGCGCTCAGCCTTCTTTACAGTCCAACTCTCACATCCATACATGACCACAGGAAAAACCATAACCTTGACTAGACAGACCTTAGTCAGCAAAGTAATGTCTCTGCTTTTGAATATACTATCTAGGTTGGTCATGACTTTTCTTCCAAAGTGTAAGCGTCTTTTAATTTCATGGCTGCAGTCACCATCTGCAGTGATTTTGGAGCCCCCAAAAATAAAGTCTGACACTGTTTCCCCATCTATTTCCCATGAAGTGATGGGACCGGATGCCATGATCTTTGTTTTCTGAATGTTGAGCTTTAGGCCAACTTTTTCACTCTCCACTTTCACTTTCATCAAGAGGCTTTTTAGTTCCTCTTCACTTTCTGCCATAAGGGTGGTGTCATCAGCATATCTGAGGTTATTGATATTTCTCCCGGCAATCTTGATTCCAGCTTGTGTTTCTTCCAGTCCAGTGTTTCTCATGATGTACTCTGCATAGAAGTTAAATAAGCAGGGTGACAATATACAGCTTTTATATACTCTTCCTATTTGGAACCAGTCTGTTTTTCCATGTCCAGTTCTAACTGTTGCTTCCTGACCTGCATACAGATTTCTCAAGAGGCAGGTTAGGTGGTCGGGTATTCCCATCTCTTTCAGAATTTTCCACAGTTTATTGTGATCCACACAGTCAAAGGCTTTGGCATAGTCAAGAAAGCAGAAATAGACGTTTTTCTGGAACTCTCTCGCTTTTTCCATGATCCAGCGGATGTTGGCAATTTGATCTCTGGTTCCTCTGCCTCTTCTAAAACAAGCTTGAACATCAGGAAGTTCATGGTTCACATATTGCTGAAGCCTGCCTTGGAGAATTTTGAGCATTACTTACTAGCATGTGAGATGAGTGCAACTGTGCGGTAGTTTGAGCATTCTTTGGCATTGCCTTTCTTTGGGACTGGGATGAAAACTGACCTTTTTCAGTCCTGTGACCACTGCTGAGTTTTCCAAATCTGCTGGCATACTGAGTGCAGCACTTCCACAGCATCATCTTTAAGGATTTGAAACAGCGCAACTGGAATTCTATCATCTCCACTAGCTTTGTTCATAGTGATTCTTTCCAAGGCCCACTTGACTTCACATTCCAGGATGTCTGGCTCTAGATTAGTGATCACACCATCATGATTATCTGAGTCGTGAAGATCTTTTTTGTAAAGTTCTTCTGTGTATTTTACCTTAGATCTGGTAATTATTAGCTTAGCAAAGAGGGCTCTTTCATCTTGCATATGACTGGACTTATTTCATTTCTACTTTTTTTACATATTCCATTTTATTGCATTGTGATAAAAATGTAGTATATATTCTAATATGGGTGATTTACTGACTTTTCTTTGTGAGCGAGTATATGGAAATATTTTTGACTTATGCCTGGGTTTCTTTTTTTTAAGATATGCTTTAAACATATGGTTGAATATACATCTATTAGAGTAACTATGTTGACTACATCTCAATTTATATACCCTTACTGATTTCATCTTTCACTTTCAATAGTTCTTGAGTGGATTTTCTTAAATGTTTAGATTATAATTTCTTCAAATAATTACAGTTTTGTCTCATCCTATATAGTCTTTCAAATACTTTTCTTATGGCATTAGCTATGTATTCTCATTTAATACATAGAATTTTTATATGGTTCTATTATTCCTCCCTTATTTCAATAAGATGTTTTAACACTAATAGGATATTAACTAACAATATTTTCAAAGAAATTTTCCTTATGGTATTACTGAACTGAAAAAAATTGGTATTCTGGCACTGGAGTGGCTGTGAGGAGATACCCCACGTCCAAGGGCAAAGGAGAAGACCCAGCAAGATGCCTTCTCTAACTCAATGAAACTATAAGCCATGCCGTGTAGGGCTCCCAAGACGGATGGGTCATGGTGGAGAGTTATGACAAAATGTGGTCCACTGGAGAAGGGAATGTCCAACCACTTCAGTATTCTTGCCTTGAGAACCCCATGAACAGTATGAAAGTCAAAAAAATAGGACACTGAAAGATGAACTCCCCAGGTCAGTAGGTGCCCAATATGCTACTGGAGATCAGTGAAGAAATAACTCCAGAAAGAATGAAGAGACAGAGCCAAAGCAAAAACAACACAAAGTTATGGATGTGACTGGTGACAGAAGAAAAGTCCGATGCTATAAGCTGTAAAGAGCAATACTGCATAGGAACATGGAATGTTAGGTCCATGAATCAAGGCAAATTAGAAGTGGGCAAACAGGAGATGGCAACAGTGTACATCGACATTTTAGGAATCAGCGAACTAAAATGGAAGGAGTGAATTTAACTCAGATGACCATTATATCTACTGCTGTGGACAAAAATACTTTAGAAGAAAAGGAGTAGCCATCATGGTCAACAAAAGAGTCCAAAATGCACTAGTTGAATGTAATCTCAAAAAGGACAGAATGACCTCTGTTCGTTTCCAAGGGAAATCATTCATATCACAGGAATTCAAGTCTATTTCCTGACCAGTAATGCTGAAGAAGCTGAAGCTGAACCATTCTATGAAGACCTACAAGACCTTCTAGAACTAACACCTAAAATAGATGTCCTTTTCATTATAGAATGCAAACGTAGCAAGTCAAGAAACACCTAGAGTAACAGGCAAATTTGGTCTTGGAGTACAGAATGAAGCAAGGCAAAGGCTAATAGAGTTTTGCCAAGAGAATGCACTGGTCAGTCATAGCAAATACCCTCTTCCAACAACACAAGAGAAGAATCTATACATGGACATCAACAGGTGGTCAATACTGAAATCAGATTGATTATATTCTTTGCAGCCAAAGATGGAGAAGCTCTATACAGTCAGCAAAAACAAGACCAGGAGCTGACTGTGGCTCAGATCATGAACTCCTTATTGCCAAATTCAGGCTGAAATGGAAGAAAGTACAGAAAACCACTAGACAACTCAGGTATGACCTAAATCAATTCCCATACAATTATACAGTAAAAGTGAGAAATAGATTTAAGGGACTAGATCTGATAGACAAGAGTGTCTGAAGAAATATGAATGGAGGTTCGTGACATTATACAAGAAGAGGTGATCAAGACCATCCCCAAGAAAAAGAAATGTGAAAAGGCAAAGTGGTTGTCTGAGGAGGCCTTACAAATAGCTGTGAAAAGAAGAGAAGCAAAAGGCAAAGGAGGAAAGGAAAGATATACCCATTCGAATGCACGTTCCAAAAAATATCAAGGAGAGATAAGAAAGCCTTCTTCAGCAATCAATGCAAAGAAATAGAGGAAAACAATAGAATGGGAAAGACTAGAGATCTCTTCAAGAAAATTAGAGATAACAAGGGGACATTTCATGCAAAGATGGGCACAATAAAGGACAGAAATCGTAGGGATCTTACAGAAGCAGAAGAGATTAGGAATAGGTGGCAAGAATACATGGAAGAATTGTACAAAAAAGATCTTCAAGACCCAGATAATCATGATGATATGATCACTCACCTAGAGCAAGACATCCTGGAATGTGAAGTCAAGTGGGCCTTAGGAAGCATTACTACGAACAAAGCTAGTGGAGGTGATGGAATTCCAGTCGAGCTGTTTCAAATCCTGAAAGATGGTGCTCTGAAAGTGCTACACTCAACATACCAGCAAATTTGGAAAAATTCAGCAGTGGCCACAGGACGGAAAAAGGTCAGTTTTCATTCCAGTCCCAAAGAAAGGCAATGCCAAACTACCAAACAATTGCACTCATCTCACATGCTAGTAAAGTAATGCTCAAAATTCTCCAAGCCAGGCTTCAACCGTACACAAACCATGAACTTACAAATGTTCAAGCTGGTTTTAGAAAAGGCAGAGGAACCAGACACCAACATGCCAACATCTGATGGATCATTGAAAAAGCAAGAGAGTTCCAGAAAAACATCTATTTCTGCTTTCTTGACTATGCCAAAGCCTTTGACTATGTGGATCACAATAAACTGTGAAAAATTCTGAAAGAGATGGGAATACCAGACCACCTAACCTGCCTCTTGAGAAATCTGTACGCAGGTCAGGAAGCAACAGTTAGAACTGGACATGGAACAACAGACTGGTTCCAAACTGGGAAAGGAGTACATCAAGGCTGTACTCTGTCACCCTGCTTATTTAACTTCTATGCAGAGTATGTCATGAGAAATGCTGGGCTGGATGAAACACAGCTGGAATCAAGATTGCCAGGAGAAATATCAAGAACCTCAGATATGCAGATGACACCACCCTTATGGCAGAAATCAAAGAAGAACTAAAGTATCTCTTGATGAAAGTGACAGAGGAGAGTGAAAAAGTTGGCTTAAAACTCAACATTCAGAAAACATTCAGAAAATTAAGATGGCATCCAGTCCCATCACTTAATGGCAAATATACAGGGAAACAGTGGAAACAGTGACAGACTTCATTTTGGGGGGCTCCAAAACCAGTGCAGATGGTGACTACAGCCATGAAATTAAAAGACGTTTGCTCCTTGGAAGAAAAGCTATGAACAACCTAGACAGCATATTAAAAAGCAGACACTGCTTTGCCAAAAAAAGGTCCATCTAGTTAAAGCTATGGTTTTTCCAGTGGTCATGTATAGATGTGAGAGTTGGACCGTGAAGAAAGCTGAGCACTGAAGAATTGATGCTTTTGAGCTGTGGTGTTGGAGAAGACTCTTGAGAGTCCCTTGGACTGCAAGGAGATCCAACCAGCCCATCCTAAAGAGATCATTCCTGGGTGTTTATTGGAAGAACTGATGTTGAAGCTGAAACTCCAATACTTTGGCCACTTGTTGCAAAGAACTGACTCCCTGGAAAAGACCCTGATGCTGGCAGAAATTGAAGGTGGGAGGAGAAGGGGATAACAGAGGATGAGTTGGCTGGATAGCATCACCAACTCAATGGACATGAGTTTGAGTAAACTCTGGGAGTTGCTGATGGACAGGGAGGCCTGGCATGCGGCAGTCCATGGGGCTGCAGAGTCGGACATGACTGAACGACTGAACTAAACTGACTGGTTCCATGTTAAATAGAGCTTCCCTGGTGGTTCAGAAGGTAAAGAATCTACCTGTAATTCAGGAGTCCCAGGTTTCATCCCTGGGTCAGGAAGATCCCCTGGAGAAAAGAATGGTAACCCACTACAGTATTCTTGCCTGGGAAATCCCATGAACAGAGAGAGGGTCCTGGCAGGTTACAGTCAATGGGGCTGTGGAGAGTCAGACTGATAGAATAAACACACAAGTTAAATATACCACATGCCTTCATGACAACTTTTGAGACAATTCTAAAGTTTTTTTTTAATGACTAAATTTTTCATCTAATAATGACTGAAATATAAACTATTTTTTCATTCCTAGGAAAACCACATTTGGTCATGACATATTAACCTTTAAAAAAAAAACTTCCTGGATTTCATTGAATAATATTTAGTATTTTAGACTTTGGTTCATGAAACTGAAGTATAATTTTCTTCTCTGTGCTTTCTTTGATATGTCAGTATTATACTAGTCTTTTAGAAATCTCTCCATCTCTTTCTACACTATAGAATAGTTTATATTACATAGGACATACATGTCCCCTTAAATGATTGTTAGAATTCATATAGAAAAATACATCGATGACTTTCTAATTAACAGAAACTGGCTGCTTCTCAATTTTTCCAATGGATATTGCTCTATTTTTGCTTCCTTTTTTATTTTAGGAGTTTAAGTTTTATTTTACAATTATCCACTGTATTCAATTTTTCCATTTTATTATAAAATTATACATTGTAACTTCTCATGATTCATAATCCTTTCTATAGCTGTCACTGTTTCTGATTATTTCTGTCTTCTTTATTCCTTAATCAGTTCAGTTCGGTCACTCAGTCATGTCTGACTCTTTGCGATCCCATGAACTGCAGCACAACAGGCCTCCCTGTCCATCACCAACTCCCGGAGTCCACCCAAACCCATGTCCATTGAGTCGATGATACCTTCCAGCCATCTTATCCTCTGTCATCCCTTTTTCTTCCTGCCCTCAGTCCTTCACAACATCAGGCTCTTTTCAAATGAGTGAGCTCTTTCCATCAGGTGGCCAAAATATTGGAGTTTCAGCTTCAACATCAGTCCTTCCAATGAATATTCAGGACTGATTTCCTTTAGGATGGATTGGTTGGATCTCCTTGCAGTCCAAGGGACTCTCAAGAGTCTTCTCCAACACCACAGTTCAAAAGCATAACTTCTTCAGAGCTCAGCTTTTTTTTATAGTCCAGCTCTCACTAGACAAACACTTGTTGACAAAGTAATGTCTCTGCTTTTTAATATGCTATCTAGGTTGGTCACAACTTTCCTTCCAAGGAGTAAGCGTCTTTTAATTTCATGGCTGCAGTCACCATCTGCAGTGATTTTGGAGCCCCCAAAAATAAAGTCAGCCACTGTTTCCACTGCTTCCCCACCTATCTGCCATGAAATGATGTGACTGGATGACATGATCTTAGTTTTCTGAATGTTGAGCTTTAAGTGAACTTTTTCACTCTCCTTTTTCACTTTCATCAAGAGGCTCTTTAGTTCTTCTTCACTTTCTGCCATAAGGGTGGTGTCATCTGCAATCTGAGGTTATTGATATTTCTCCTGGCAATCTTTATTCCAGCTTGTGCTTCTTCCAGCCCAGCATTTCTCATGATGTACTCTGCATAGAAGTTAAATAAGCAGGGTGACAATATACAGCCGTGATGAACTCCTTTTCCTATTTGGAACCAGTCTTTCATTCCATGTCCAGTTCTAACTGTTGCTTTCTGACCTGCAAACAAGTTTCTCAAGACACAGGTCAGGTAGTCTCGTATTCCCATCTCTTTCAGAATTTTCCACAGTTTCTTGTGATCCACACAGTCAAAGGCTTTGGCATAGTCAAGAAAGCAGAAATAGATGTTTTTCTGGAACTCTCTTGCTTTTTCAATGATCCATGGGATGTTGACAATTTTATCTCTGGTTCCTTTGCCTTTTCTAAAACCAGCTTGAACATCTGGAAGTTCACAGTTCATGTATTGCTGAAACCTGGCTTGGAGAATTTTTAGCATTACTTTACTAGCGTGTGAGATGAGTGCAATTATGCGGTAGTTTGAGCATTCTTTGGCATTGTGTTTCTTTGGGATTGGAATGAAAACTGACCTTTTCTAGTCCAATGGACACTGCTGAGTTTTCCATATTTGCTGTCATAATGAGTGTAACACTTTCACAGCATCATCTTTCAGGATTTGAAATTGCTCAACTGGGATTTCATCACCTCCACTAGCATTATTTGTAGTGATGCTTCCTAAGGCCCACTTGACTTCACATTCCAGGTTGTCTGGCTTTAGGTGAGTGATCACACCATCGTGATTATCTGGGTCATGAAGATCCTTTTTGAACAGTTCTGTGCATTCTTGCCACCTCTTCTTTATATCTTCTGATTCTGTAAGGTCCTTACCATTTCTGTCCTTTATTGTGCCCATCTTTGCATGAAATGTTCCCTTGGTATCTCTAATTTTCTTGAAGAGATCTCTAGTCTTTCCCATTCTATTGTTTTCCTCTATTTCTTTGCATTGATCATTGAAAAAGGCTTTCTTATCTCTCCTTGATATTTTTTGGAACTGTGCATTCAAATGGGTATATCTTTCCTTTCTTTCTTTGCCTTTTGCTTCTCTTATTTTCAGAGCTATTTGTAAGGCCTCCTCAGACAGCTATTTTGGTTTTTTGCATGTCTTTTTCTTGGGGATGGTCTTGATCCGTGTCTCCTGTACAATGTCATGAACCTCCATCCATCGTTCAGCAGGCACTCTTGTCTATCAGATCTAGTCCCTTAAATCTATTTCTCACTTCCACTGTATAGTCATAAGGATTTGATTTAGATCATACCTGAATGGTCTAGTGGTTTTCTCCACCTTCTTCAATTTAGGTCTGAATTTGGCAATAAGGAGTTCATGATCTGAGCCACAGTCAGCTCCTGGTCTTGTTTTTGCTGACAGTATAGAGCTTCTCCATCTTTGAGTGCAAAGAATATAATCAATCTGATTTTCTTGTTGACCATCTGGTGATGTCCATGTGTAGAGTCTTCTCTTGTGTTGTTGGAAGAGGGTGTTAATCAGACTTGTCAAAAGTCATTGTATTCTACTGTTTTTCTTAAAGGAAGAGTTTTTAGCTATATTGATGAAGTATATTGTTTTTTGGATGTTACTCTTCTATTTTATCATTTTTTGTTCTTATCTTTACTTCCTTTGTGTTACACTGACATCATCTTTTACACTTTTTGAGTTGAGCATGTGTTATTTTTATTTTAAATCTTCCCTGCTTTTGAGACCAAAACCTTTCTTTCAGTACTGCTTTTATATGGGGTCTAATTTTTAAAATATAACTATCTATCTGATCATTAGCTATTCTACAACTTAGGTACAGGTAATCACTGGGAGGACCTCAATGCTAGGACTAATAGAAAATCTAATATAATCCCAGCAGGATTGCTAAAGAATGGAAGGACTGCTTTCCCCTATTGTGGACTCTAGATTATTACAGAAGATGACATGTCAGATAAACCTGAGGGAAATTTTTGAGAATACTGCTCATTTGTGCCTTAGCAGTATAAAGGGTAGTCAGTTTTTTTTCTTCCTGTCCTTATGATGCCTACTGTAGATCAAGTCAAAAAGGAATATTTCTCCCTTGTTCGCACAATATGCATAGCTTCCCCATATCCCTTCTGCCCAGTAATGAGATCAAAGTAAAAGAGTCTGAGGGCTTTCCAGGTGGCACAGTGGTAAAGAATCCACCTGCCAAACAGGAGACAAGGGTTTGATCTCTGGGTCAGGAAGATCCCCTGGAGAAGGAAATGCCAACCCACCCCAGTATTTTTTTTGGATAATCCCATGGACAGAAGAACCTGGTGGGCTACAGTCCATGAAGTTGCAAAAAGTCGGACATGACTTAGTGACCGAGCAGGCCCCAAAGGAACTGAGGAACTTGCAAACCTTATTGGTAACCTCTGTCTAGGTAAAGACTCCTTCAAATTCTACTGTATGTCTTAAAGGTGAGGATTCCTTCTTGTTGCCAGCAGATTGTGAATATCTCAAACCCAGTTAATTTACTGAGAGTTCTTTGGTAGCTGGTTTGACAAATGCTGGGCTTCCTGGTGGCTCAGACTGTAAAGAATCTGCCTGTGATGCAGAAGACCCAGGTTCAGTCCCTAAGTAGGGAAGATCCCCTGGAGAAGGAAATGGCAATTCACTCCAGTACTTTTGCCTGGGAAATCCCATGGACGGAGGGGCCTGATGGGCTACAGTTTATAAGGTCTCAAAGAGTCAGACATGACTGAGGGACTCACACTTTTCACTTTGACAAACATTGCTCAATAGCAAAATACCTACAAATAAGCATTTAGGCTACTGAGATGCAAAAATCATACATATGTTTTAGTTTATGAAAAATTTTCCACTGACCCCAGAAGTGTCTTTATAAAACTCATAAAAAGATTTTTAATGGGAGAAGCTTCTGGAACATAATCATTCATATGAATCTGGTAAGCAGGTTAAGGAATCCCAACATTGGAATGTTTCATTTTCAAAATCAAACATCTCCATCTTTGTGGAATAAAGCCTGCTTTTTAAAATCAGTAGCTTTTTCCATCTTAAATTAAGGAATATATTTTTGCTTCTGAGAAACACTTAGGTTATTATCTTATGGTCCCCACAAATTAGGTAACTGATTGGGTTTATCCTTCTAAGTTGGCTGGGTTTATGCCTCCAAATTGGCTTCTAGAAAGCTCAGATTTAAATATATACTCCCTCCTATCCTGTAGTATGCATGTAGACCTCTCTGGTGTTCATTTCTATTTTAGTCTTATTCCTGGCTATAACATTTTATTTTAGCTTTTTTTTTTGGCTATAACATATGCCCCTATACTTGTCTTTTCTTTGTCACCTACTGCTGGGTTATTTCATATTAGATTTGTATCTCTTTATAGGCTGCCTTGTTTAAAATTAGATATAATTTTTTTAAAAAATAAAAACTCTTATTCTGCAATATTTGCATAGTGAGGCTGTCTGATATAGTTTTACTCTCCACTAGATATACATAATTATGGGTGAAGCTCAGAAAATACACATTATAAAACCAGTACAGGGGGTAAAGGCTCCCCACTTTCTGGAGACATTCAAAGAAAAGCTGGAGGACTTCATATCAGAGTTGCATTGTGAAATGTGGCATCACTTTTCCCTCCCTACCAGCAGAGGAGAAGTTGGAGAAAAGATACTTCTACCACCTGCAGCCATCATTCACTAGGTAAGATAAGAATTATCCAGGCTGCCTATGATGCTCTCTGGGATCTTAGAAGGAGAATCCTTTCTCCTTAAGTCCAACAATGATTTGTGCTTACATAATTTGGAAGAGAAATGTTCTAACTCCTTTGTACCTTGGTGTGTTCATATCTATAAATCATGAGCCTATTTACTGAGCATCTCTTTCTCCCAGAAATGGCTATACCTATACCTGAGCTGGCACATATAAGTGAGCAGAGGCAACTTGTCACGAAACAGGCACACAGGTGTTGTGATGCTGAAGAGTTGCAGTAATTTGATCAAGGAACTACCATATGAGCATCTCCAAGCCAGGGAACCTGGACTCCCATCCCCAGCTTTCCTAGCTCTGATCTTGTTTTGCCCACACCAACTTAGAGACAGCTTGAGGATGAAAAATAATTTAATTAAAAGAATGCTATTTTTTAGGTTATGATTCTTGCCAATGTCATTAATTACAGAATAATGTCTACAAATCCAAATTAGCATAATAGGTGACTCAATAATTCCTTGTGTGCTCCTGCTCAGTCGCTAAGTCATGTCCAACTCTTTGGAACCCTGTGAATGGCAGCCCACCAGGCTCCTCTGTCCATGAGATTCCCAGGCAAGAATATTGGAATGAGTTACCAATCATTTTCTCCTCCAGGGGATCTTCCTGACCCAGGATCGAACCTGCTTCTCCTGCATTGGTGTTCTTTATCACTGAGCCACCTGGGAAGCCCCAGTAAATCCTTACTATTGCTATAATCAATCAGATCACAAAAACTCAGAGGAGAATTCTTTTTTTTTTTCCTGACAACTGTAAAATATGTGTTGAAGACTTTTTCCGCTTGAAAGAACCCACACAGATGCATCATAAATTGCTGCCATTAAAAATTACTATTTGGACTTAATATTGCTTTGAGTTCATAGTCTATATTTTATAGTTATACTCTTTCAAGCTGTAAAGCATTATTATAAAACAAAAAATATTAACAATGTTTGTCTCAGAGACTCACTATTCCCTTTATGCTAGGAGGCTCACCACACTTTCCTCCGGTCTGAACACCAACCTTTAATTAAATGTATGTCTGCAATGTCTATTCCTCATATACCATTCCAGATGTCTATCCAGTGAGAAGGGGTCCCTGGGCCGTTTTGTGGTTGATGTCCGAGTCACTTTCCTGCTTTTACTGGGCAGTAAGCCAAATAAATGATCTAAAGCATTCAAAGTAGACATCAAAATTAATAAATTTTATTCATATGAAATTCAGGATCATGCACCCTGTTTTATGAAGCATGAGTGCTGTCAACAAACTAGAGGAGCTTTTTTGAAAATAAAGTCATCCCCCTGTAAATTTACTCAACACCATTATCTCCAGACAGGGAGACAGCTTCCTTCAGACAAAGCAGAGTGAGTATGGCATAATCATTCGAAAGATTTGAGCTAAAATGTAGCTTATTGCAGAGCGAGTTATTTTCCAAACCTCTAGACCCACAAACTTTCTCTGGTGAGTTAAAATGACATTAAATTCCATGCATATGTGTACAGCCCACAAAAACACCAAAGGACAATGAACTTAGCACTAGCCCAGAATTCCAATCACACTGAGAAGCTGTGACTCACAGTTTCTTCCCATAAGGTCAGTACCTAATGTGTAGACACCCAAGTTCCTCACCCCCAGGAAGGAAACATTCCTCTCTAATTCTCTGCTTTCCATCAACACCTTCAGCCTAGCATCACATCACCATCAGTTTTGACCATTCGTCTGTCCTGCTGGGCTGCAAGCTAGTTGAAAACAGAAACTGTCTTGTTACTAGTTTTATCACCAAGAGCTGCTGTATCATAGGTGATCAATTTGTTGGATTGAATAAAAGATCTAGGTCCTTTTTGTTTAGCAGGGTTTAAGGAGACATTTCACATTACCTTTCCCATTACATTCTTGTGATTATACCCAGATGATCAAATTTAATGAAATGCTGAAAATGGAAATACTGTGGCAGGTCATAATAAATGCCAGTTCAGGAATGCCTTAAAAGTGTGTTTCTCCAACACAATGCAGTATTGTGCTCTTTCCAAGGGCCATAACTTACCCAACCCATTTTGACAGACTCTAATGAACCAAATGTCATGTATGACAATATCCATTACCTGAGCTCACTGCAGTTTGACAGCAATTGCATCCAGAGAAACACTGTATCCTAAGCTGGCTGTTTCTAAAGAAACATACCCCTTTCACACAAAGAAAGATAAACAGGAATCCATGATGATCTGATGAAAATCTAATCTGATTTAAGAAGTAGAAAGATAACCTAGCACAAATGAGGAAAATTCAATAAATTTCATGAAATGCCAATGGAAAAAAAATAACAGCTTTCTGGAATATGATCACCTGGTTAAAACAGAGCTGAACATTGTTTACATAGCTTCTAATATAGTTCTACAGCATTTCCTGTAAGTTATACTTACAGGATAAAAGCTACAACCTTGGTATATATTATTGCCCATTATTCAAACGGAGTAGAGTTTTCTTAGAAAATCCATTTTTAAGGAAGAACATAGATCCCAACACATTTCTTTAATTTCCACTTTTACATGTATGTTCTGATCTGATAAAGGAAGCATCTGTTAGATGGATGAAATATACAGAGATGACTCATTTATCTGACACTGTTACGGAAATGAGTAATTTTCCAGATAAAGAAGGATGCCCTTCAGAGTTGCATTCTTAGCTTAACTCTTTTAAAATGGAAAGCATACATTGAAGTCTTTAAATTAGGAACCTAGAAAATAAACTTGACAACTTCTTGATGCTCAGCATCATTTCAGGGAACAAGACATAGATACACTACCATGTGTAAAATAAATAGCTATGGGAACCTGCTGCATAACACAGGGAGCTCAGCTCCAAAGCAATGGCACTCCACTCCAGTACTCTTGCCTGGAAAATCCCATGGACGGAGGAGCCTGGTAGGCTGCAGTCCATGGGTCGCTAAGAGTCAAATACAACTGAGTGACTTCACTTTCACTTTCATGCATTGGAGAAGGAAATGGCAACCCACTCCAGTGTTCCTGCCTGGAGAATCCCAGGGATGGGGGAGCCTGGTGGACTGCCGTCTATGGGGTCGCACAGAGTCACACTCGACTGAAGCGACTTAGCAGCAGCAGTAGAGGGGTGGGATGGGGGGTGGGAGGGAGGTTCAATAGAAAGGGAATATATGTATATACATTGCTGATTTCACTTTGTTGTACTGCAGAAACTAACACAACATTGTAAAACATTTATACTCCAAGAATACATATTTTAAAAATAAATAAATAAAAAGCTAACTGCTCCCAAGCACTAAGCTTTTGAGTCCTCAAGGATGATTTTGGCTTTGTTGTAAAATTGAGCTCTCAAACTTTGTTGTGAAACTGGTCTCTCAAACCCCAATCTCCTCCCCACATTCTGCCCCAGTTCTTGCCCCTTTGCCACACAGAGTGACCCAGCCTCAGTCCTCTCTGTTCAACACTCCAGGCTGTGGATGGCATTTCAGATTCAGCTCTGCAGGCTTTATTCCTGGTGTTCCCACCTGAACAATGCATGACTTTGGAACCTCCTTCCCAGGTGACTCAGTCGTAAAGAATCTACCTGCCAACACAGGAGATGCAAGAGATGCAGGTTCTATTTCTGGGTTGGGAAGATCCTCTGGAGAAGGAAATGCCAGCCCACTCCAGTATTCTTGTCTGGAGAATCCCATGGACAGAGGAGCCTGGCGGGCTAGAGTCCATAGGGTTGCAAAAAGTCGGACACATCTGAGCAACTGAACACGGCACATTTAAGACAAGAGAGGTGAGATGTGTATACATTGCTGATTTCACTTTGTTGTACTGCAGAAACTAACACAACATTGTAAAACATTTATACTCCAAGAATACATATTTTAAAAATAAATAAATAAAAAGCTAACTGCTCCCAAGCACTAAGCTTTTGAGTCCTCAAGGATGATTTTGGCTTTGTTGTAAAATTGAGCTCTCAAACTTTGTTGTGAAACTGGTCTCTCAAACCCCAATCTCCTCCCCACATTCTGCCCCAGTTCGTGCCCCTTTGCCACACAGAGTGACCCAGCCTCAGTCCTCTCTGTTCAACACTCCAGGCTGTGGATGGCATTTCAGATTCAGCTCTGCAGGCTTTATTCCTGGTGTTCCCACCTGAACAATGCATGACTTTGGAACCTCCTTCCCAGGTGACTCAGTCGTAAAGAATCTACCTGCCAACACAGGAGATGCAAGAGATGCAGGTTCTATTTCTGGGTTGGGAAGATCCTCTGGAGAAGGAAATGCCAGCCCACTCCAGTATTCTTGTCTGGAGAATCCCATGGACAGAGGAGCCTGGCGGGCTAGAGTCCATAGGGTTGCAAAAAGTCGGACACATCTGAGCAACTGAACACGGCACATTTAAGACAAGAGAGGTGACCAGTGCTCCTGGTCTTATCACTAGTGCTTTCTCTGGGTAACCAGTACCCATAAGTGACCTAGCACCTTCTAAAATGTTTCATATCATTTTTAAACATCAGATTTTTAACGTCAGTTTTATTGGGTTGGCCAAAGAGTTCATTCAGGTTTTTCCACAAAATGTTACAAAAAACCCAGACAAACTTTTTGGCCAACTGAATATCTATGGTGTTATCCATCTTGTAAAGAAAACAGTTAGGACCCACAGGTCAGCTACCACACCTCTAGATTACCTGCTCTTTGACAATTCTGTCCCTCTGAAATTAATGCAAAAAGCCTAGTCCTGGGTGGTCTTTTTCAATTTGAGATCCAGAGAAGTAGAGTATTTTTGATTTTTTATGGTGAGTTTCCATTGCTGACATAATCTGAAAAATTAATCTAAGCATGTTATGGCTCAGCTGAGGGGTGGGGGGAGGGACATCTGACAGCCAAATGGTGCCCCTGTTCCCTTTTGTATTTATGTTGCTGATTGTTTTCAAGTTGATGGGTCACCCAAAGTGATGGGGTTTACTTTCAAGGAAATCTTTCCCAAACCAGAGTGCAAGTTCTCAGGTTTTGAGCATTATTGCAAGGGAACATTTCCAGAAGGTCCTCGTCCCAAGGTCAAACATATCCAACCTCAATTTTTTATACCCTTTTCATTACAAAATTATTCTATTAAATGATTTAACATGAACAACTTTAAGGTGTAAAGCAAATTACTGTTTCAAACTAACACTTTATTGATTAGCGTTTGTACCAATAGATAGATATTCATGTTCACGTTACAGTATGAATTTCACCCAAATGTAGGGTGAAAGGAATCAATGTGTGTGGGTTTATGTAGGAGAAATTGAACACCTGCACATAAACATCTCCCAAGGCTGAATCCTGCAGACATCTGTGCTCTATAAAGCAGAAAAAAGGAAAAGGTTTCCATAGGAAAATAAAGTTTCTCCATAAAAGACAAAAGTAAAGGTGAAGTCTTCTGCCTTATTAGTGAAGTTCTTCAAAGAAAGACAAGAAAAGAAATGACCCACGAGGCATAGAACTTGATGGTCGCTTATTCAGTGTGAGTCTTGAGTATATTCATTCCCTAATCTTTTCCATTTATTTAAACTGCCCCCACCCTTCAAAGTATTCCAGTATTGTTAGCCACTCCCCCTGAGTGACCCTTCCTCACTATTTAGAAAGAATATTTATTATGTTTTAATGATCAAAGTATTGTACAGTCATCTGTAGAAAACCTAGAGACTATACTTAAAAGAAAATTTTAAACATCCATAATTCTGCAGTCCAAATATAACCACTGTTAACAGCTTGGGGTATTTCTTGGTGTTTTTCTTTCTGTCCACATATTGAAAAAAAATTGGAGCTTCTATGATTTTGTGACCCAATCTTACAATCTATGGATATAATGTTAATGTTTCCCATGTTATTTTGAAAGTGCACATATAATAAAAATTTTGTGATAGTCCATGTTAGAAATCCCATAATTTATCCAACCATTTCCTTATGGTTTAATATCTAAATTGTTCCTGGTTGTCACATATTATGAATGATGATGAGATCAATGTAATTTTGCATAAAACTTAAAAAAAAACAACTTAAAATATTCCCTTGACTAATTCCCAGAAAAGACATAAGTTGGCTAAAAGTAAACATATTTTTAAGGCTCCGAATAAAGATGACAAAACTGCTTATCAAAAGCATTGCACGTATTATTGTTCACTAGCATCACATATGGAGAAGGCAATGGCAGCCCACTCCAGTGTTCTTGCCTGGAGAATCCCAGGGACGGGGAAGCCTGGTGGGCTGCCGCCTCTGGGGTCACACAGAGTCGGACACGACTGAAGCAACTTAGCAGCAGCAGCAGCATCACATGGCCTGACCTTTTGTGTCACAATTGCCAGCACAAGGTTTTCCTATTGTTCCTTTTTTAAAGTAAAGGTGGGGGGGATGCTATGTGGTCATTGCTTGGATTTATATTTTATGGATTACAAGTAAAATTGGGTTTTTCCACATGAGTTAATAGGTTTTTCGCTGTCCTTTTAGAGGAATAAATTATTTTCCTTTAATATTTTCTTTATTTTTTCTTACAAAGTATTTTACACAGTATTTTACCATAATTTGTATATATTATTTTCCTTTAACTTTTCATTTGAATGATTTTCAGTAAATAATCATTTTTAAGCCTTCCTAATAGTCAAACCTACCAATATACTCTATTTT
>SJYC01077814.1:0-27565 GCA_006408675.1 Madoqua kirkii | reverse complement strand
TCATGTCCTCTTTGGCCAATAATTGCTTTAGGAGAATATTTTTAAATGTCCAGGAGTTTATACTTTTTGTCTTAAAAACATCTTGTCTTAATGTTTATTTGATTTATTTAGATTCAGAGAACTTGGGCTACATTCATCTCGATATGCTAATTTTTCTATATTTGCATTTCCTAAATTCTAAGATGCTGCTTCTCACTTTTAAAAAAAATCAGAATGCAATAAAATTAACACATATATTAGTGATATTTGTGGATTTTCTTCACAAAATCTTTTAGTAAATCAAAAGTGACTTATAGTATTTATTTAACTTCTTCTTCTCTTCCACTCAATCTCTTCTGCCATTAATAGGTTAATAGGTTAGCTCTCTGAGATCTGTATAACATAGCTACCATCTTCTTCTCATCAATTTTATTACCCTGTCTTCTTCCTCTATTTCTAAGTTTCTGAAATTTATTTTCATAATTCAATTTTTTGTGAAACCAGAATACTTAATACTGACTACATCTTGATTTCTTTGACACTGTGTATGTGTTTGCTCACCCACTCTTTGTGACCCCATGGACTGTAGCCTGCCAGGCTCCTCTGTCCATGGGATTCTCCAGGCAAGAATACTGGAATGGGTGCCATTTCCTACTCAAGGAGATCTTCCCAATCCAGAGATCAAACTGACATCGATGAACAAGGATTTTGGGAGAGGGGAAGAAGCAGAGGAGAATGTTCTAAGCAACCGGGACAATTTGTGTAAAGACACAGATGGAGAAGAGCCACATGAATGGACACACAAAGGCTTCATTAATAAATCCAGGCCTAGACTTCCCTGGTGGTCCAGGGGTTAAGAATCCACCTGCCAATACAGAGGACAGGGGTTCTATCCCTAGTCAAGGAACTAAGATCTTGTATGCCACAGGGCAACTAAGCCCATGTGCAGCAACTGCTGAGCCTGAGAGACAACTCTGGAGCCTGAGAGACACAGCTAAGACTTGACGCAGCTAAATAAATAAATAATTTTTTTTTTTTAGGTACTGGCTTTTTTTCCCCAAACTTATTTATTTTTAATCAAAGGAAAATTGCTTCACAATCCGGTACTGGCCTCTGCCATACATCAACATGAGTCAGCCATAGGTATACATGTGTCCCCTCCGCCTTTAACTTCCCTCCCACTTCCCACCCATTCCCACCCGTATAGGTTGTTATAGAACCCTGGTTTGAGTTCCCCGAGTCATACAGTGAATTCCCAATGGTTATCTATTTTACACATGGTACATGCTTCCATGTTACTCTCTCGAAAAACCCAGGCCTGGAAATTTATTGGAAGACAATGCCAAGAGAATGTCCAGATGGGACACCCCTAACAGCTACACTCTTGTTCCCCACTGGCTCTTGGAATGACCCACCAAGCACAGTAGCCAGCAGCACCTCAACCTCAGTCCACTGATCTCAACTGCTAACTTCAGCCCAACAGAAATGTCCGGGTTGGAAAGCTGAGTGACCACCTGTCCCAGTTTTCCTGGATGATTTCAGCCCCAAGAAAACTGGGACAGTTGGTCATCCTACGAAAGTGGACATGAGACTTATATTAAAAGTATCATAAAAAGTTAGATAGAAAATAACAGTAGAGACACTTTTAAAGATATTTATGATTTCTTTATTTGGCTGTGCTGGGTCTTAGTTTTGGTATGTGGTATCTTAGTTCCCTAACCAGTGATTGACCCCATGTCCCCTGCATTGACAACATGGAGTCTTAGCTGCTGGACCACCAGGGAAGTCTCTGTGGACACTTTCAAGGTACTTTTCCAGCTGGTCTCAGGGATCCACATGCCAGAACCACCCGCATACCACCTAAACAGCCCTCAAGAGTCCTCTGCTACCCAAAGTCCACATCTAAGAAATACTGTCCAGAGTGATACAGCCTCAAGCAAGAGCAGACAAAAGCATCCATGGAATGACCCAAACCTCCCAGAGCCTTAGCCCCCCAAGAACCTCTCTGCAAGCCATGCCTGTACTTTTGTGCTATAGGCCAGGACTTGCCCAACCAAAAACAACATTTCCAAACTCCAAATTAGCCAATCAAAACATAATGCTTAAAATCCCTCATGATAGGGTATAAATTCCACTATTGCCCGGACATCTAGCCCTTCCAACTTCAGCTTGCATAGAGTCAGCAAAGTCTTTTCTGGCCTGACATGGCTCTCTCACCAAGCCAGCAAATCCACTCACCTTTGTCTTATAGCTCTCTCCATCTCTGTTCTTCCTCCTTGACAAGAGAAAGAAATAACATGCTTCCTTCCAGTCTTCTACCTGCCACTTACTCCCCATCCTCATAGCAAGCCCGAAAGGCCAGCTTCCTGGCCCTAGCCCGGCCTTGGTCCAAGACAGCAGACACCACTAAAATCCACTCACATTGCTATGCCTGAAGCAGAAGACACCACAGTAGATTATGAACCCTGACTTCATTTAAAAGAAACTTATATTTTGTAGCAGAGGAGAGGGGCCCAATGGCTTTTGTGTGTGTCCCAATAAAGTTTTATTTACAAAAACTTAAGAGTGGGGCACGCTTTGACCTGTAGGCAGTACTTTGTAGGCTACTGATTTAAGTGACTTGTTCAAGGTCATAGGTCTGATGAGTATCAGAATTTGGATAGAATTCAGATCTCCTGACTTCCAATGTGTTTTTCCATTCCACTATGTTGTTGCCTTTATAATTTATTTTGCATTCATCACACACTACCTTGTTTTATTATTAATCTTATATGGCTACTTATGATCTTTTGGTATTCCAAGAGGCAGTGGACATCCAAGGACTGAGGGTGACACAGCAGAGCGATTAGAAGTAACCTAGTCTCAAAGTGCTTAAAGACCTAGTACACCCTGGGTCAGACCCCAGAGAGAAGAAAAATCTGGGCACAGGCAGCAAGGGCTGCACTGGGAACTGTTTGGAACTTCAACGTCTTGTATCTACCATTTAACTCACCTGATGAACGTAATTTGAAAAATTACCCAGTACCCCCAAAAATGAGTCAAAGAAGACAGCATTAGAAGAGGAAAATGTCTGCATGGTTCAAAAGCTCAACTGACTCTCCATTAACCAATCTTTCTCTTTAATGCTTGAGAATGAGCTGATGTGCAAAAAACTCCATGATAATGAAATTCAGAGTGCACGTATACCAAAGTGATTCAGAGCAGCACGTATGGCTACGTGTACAGTATTCATGTATCTGCAATGTGCCTGAATTAGGAATCAAGTACAAGTCATTCCAATTAATGTGTCTTCTAGCATTGATCTAATGAGAAAGCAAGCTCGTGGTCTAACTCTTTGGAATACTGAAGGAGCCTAACTACATTTGACCAAGATTACTCACTAACAAAGGAATGAACTACTCAAACTCAAATGGCTCGCTGCTTAAAAACATTATACACACAGGCCAGAAACAACAAAGAAAACTTTCCTATGCAGAGAACATGTGAGCTGCCATTTAGATCCCCAGAGACACTGGCAATGTCCTATAGGTACAAGGGTCATGTCCATCTCCCTTCATGAGAAACTTCAGAAGCTGGTATATACTTCCCAAGTTAAAAACTATTATATGAATAACTTGGGAACACCAAGTGATATTTTTGAGGCCTGCCAACAGTTTAACCACAATGAAGCTCCCGGCCAAGATATTCATGAAAAGTTCAGAAGAAGTTACTTTGAGAAAGATGGACTCGGAGCAAATAGATTTCTTGTCCTTAGAAAGAATACATAAATCAATACTCAAGCAAAATGAAAATTCAGTTTGTTCATAATCATTGAAGAAAAAAGACATTTAGAAGTTTAGAAAGAAGACTCCACAAAGAATTCATTATTAACATGTTATTGTTATGATGCATATTAAAAATTCATTCAAACATTGCTCTCATACTTTTCCTTCCCACAGATTAGAAGTAAAAAATGTCTTAACTGAGCTGCAGGGCAAAAAACAGACACTTGGCTTTGCTACCTCTTGGCTGTGTGATCTTGGGTTAGACACTGTTCTTCTCCGAAGTTCCACTTCCTCACCTGAAAAAACAGAATCCCTAAACTTCATTCCAACTCTGTCATTCTAAAATTCCAGGGCCACACATCTTCTCTGCTGATGGAAATAGTAGAGAAAATACAAACTGAAGTAGCGTTTTGCGAAAAGAAATCATACAAGTAGGCAAAGAGTTAACTTGACTCCAATGATGACATTATTCTGATTTTGACAAACAGAGAATTTTACAATCACAGAGTTTTACAGATGTAGAATGATCAAACTCTGAATTTGCCTTCAGGAAAGGAAATGAAATTTTTGAAAATGCTGTCTAAGGTGAGAGGGGTTATGGAGGAAGGAAATGATAGAAGTCAGACTTTAAGAGCTAAAAGGAGGAGGAAAAAGCAGCAGAAGAAAATAAGAATTTGGGAATCAAGTAGTCACTGAAAGCAATGGTAGATGAGAGCATAGGTGACAGTGATTTTAACTTGAAAAAAAAAAATCTTGAATCCACTTAAATGTGGGCAGAAAGAGACAAAATAAATACCAGATCGGTCAGTGACAGATGGTGACAGGGAAGAAGAGATGATGGGTATAAAAGGATCTCTGCAGGGGCCTTCTCTGGCTGTCCAGTGGTTAGGACTCTATGCTTCCATGCAGGGGGTTCAGGTTCTATCCCTGGTGGGGAAGCTAAGATCCCACATGCCTTGAAGCCACAAAACCAACAAAATATAAAAGGGCCTCTGCAACTCAAAATCCAGGTGGTTCTCTCCCAAATGTTCATAAGCTTACATTAAAACTTACCCTAGGTTAATTAAGCTCCAATTCTTTGGCCACCTCATGCCATGGGCCAATGCACTGGAAAAGACCCTGGTTCTGGGGGAAATTGTGGGGGTAAGAGAAGATGAGATGGTGGGGTGGCATCACTGGCCTGATGGACATCAGTCTGAGCAAACTCCAGGAGACAGTGAAGGACAGGGAAGCCTAACGTGCTGCAGTCCATGAGGTTACAAAGAGTCAGACACGACTCAGCAACTGAACAACAAATCGTTAATTCCAAATTCTCAAGGAGTTAAGAATGAGCTCACGAGGCAGCTCGTGAATTTGAAATTATTCCCTTGGATCTGCTAAGGTCTCCAAAGCCCTACTCAGTGTAATAATGGTGGTGATTTAGCTGCTAAGTGGTGTCCAACTCTTACAACTCCATGGACTGTAGGCCACCAGGCTCCTTTGCCCATGGGATTTCCCAGGTAAGAACACTGCAGTAGGTTGTCATTTTCTTCTCCAGGGGATCTTCCCAACCCAGGGATCAAACTCAGGTCTTCTGCATTGCAGGCGAATTCTTTACTGATTGAGCCACCAGGGAAGCCCACTGTAACAGTGGAATTTGGATTTTTAGAAAAAGAGATAATTTTTGATATGATTCTTCCAAGAGAACCTGCTGGGTGTATCTCAGAGTGGGAGAGCCTAAAGTTTAGAATATAAGTTTCAGTTTTTTTCACATAACCATCTGGTGTCCTTGAGTAAGTCATTTACATGTTCAGAGTGTCTGTTTCTTTGACTCTTGAAATGTGGCATTTGAGAAAAGGCTCCACCAGGTATAAAATCCTATGACTCTCTAAGTAATAGTTTATTGCATCACTGGCATGACTGCCTTGATCATCAGCATGATCCAATTAACACTCTGTAAACTAGAATATTTCTGTAGTTTCAAAAAGTGGACTATTTAGAACAGGAAGGATTTTGGAACATGAAATACAGTCACTTTGTTTTTCAAAACAAATGAAGGCGCTTCCCTGGTGGCTCAATAGTAGAGAATCCGCCTGCCAATGCAGGAGACATGGGTTCCTTTCCTGGTTCAGGAAGATCCCACACGCCACAGGGCAACTAAGCCTGTGCACCACAACTGCTGGGCCAGAGCCCTAGAGCCCAGTGCTCTGCAACAAGAAGCACCACAACGAGAGGGCTGGGTACCGCGCCTAGAGAGCAGCCCCTGCTCATGGCAACTGAAGAAGAGCCCGCATGGCAACAAATACCCAGCACAGCCAAATACTCCTTTTCTAAAAAACGAGGACTCAGGTCCAAAGATGCTGAATGACTTTGTTAAATTACAAGCCAATCAGTGGCAGAAGCAAGACAAAGGCTGCCTGGCTAGTCCTGCCTGCACCAAAATGCATGGCCACCAGCTGGCTTCAGGATGGCATACTTCACT
The DNA here is from genome assembly GCA_006408675.1 of Madoqua kirkii. Lineage (NCBI taxonomy): Eukaryota > Metazoa > Chordata > Mammalia > Artiodactyla > Bovidae > Madoqua > Madoqua kirkii. The sequence goes on along the minus strand of SJYC01077814.1, from coordinate 21,361 downwards.
AGAAGCGGCCCCAGTCCCCTTATAGTCCGTGGTGCGCTTTTTATGTGACTCATTAAACACAGCCTACATCACAGCTGGGCTTTTCTGGCCTCGGGGCTCTTAGTTTTCCAGACATCTAGTCCAGGGGACATTGGAAGAGTGACCTGAAGGTCGTCATGAAAATACACCAGAATCGAGTACAGTTTAAAAAGTTCTACAGAGTCATCGAAGACAGCAAGTATCTATACACTGTCTGCCCACTTCCCATTCTATCAAATGAGTATTTGATAGGCGGAAGTTCCCGGTGAACCCAGTCCTGACCCACAACTTCAGGAACCAGACAGCGCCTCCGCAGCATAAGCACTTTGTCACTGGCTTCAGGCTGCTGGGACAGTGGGATGGCCCTGAAAACCTCAGAGAGACAACCTGGGGGTTTCTGTGTAGGAGTGATGCTGCCTGCCTCGCAATATGCTCCAAGATGAGACAGTTGGTTGCAGATAGCACAAGGTACAGACATTAAAACCTGAACTACATCGGATCCAGTAACTTGGTTGTATCTCTCAGATATCATAATGTGGGAAAGAAGTTGAACACAGATGAGTATATGTTGTATGATCCCATCAAAACTGGGTCATTTGTAGAGACGTGGATGGACCTAGAGTCTGTCATACAGAGCGAAGTTATAAGTCAGAAAGAGAAAGACAAATACTGCATATTAATATTAACACATACATCTAGAAAGATGGTATGGATAAACCTCTTTGCAGGGCAAGAATAGAGACAGTGACATGGAGAACAAATGGACATCAAGTGGGAAAAGAGGAGTGTGAAATAAATTGGTAGATTGGGATTCACATACATATACTATTGATACTACATATAAAATAGATAACTAATGGAAACCTACTGTTTAGCACAGGGAACTGTACTCAGTGCTCGGTAGTGACCTAAACGGGAAGGAACTCCAAAACAGAGGGAGTATATATACATATATGCTTCCCTGGTGGCTCAGCGGTCAAGAAGCCACCTGCAACGCCAGAGATGCAGGAGACTCAGGTTCAGTCCCCGGGTCAGGAAGCTCCCCTGGAGGAAGGCATGGCAACCCACTCCAGTATTCGTGCCTGGAGAATGCCATGGACAGAGGAGCCTGGTGGGCTCTTGTCCATGGGGTCGCAAAGAGTCAGACACGACCGAAACACCTGAGTGTGCATGCACATGTATACATAGGACTGATTCATTTTGCTGTACAGCATAAACTAACACAACACTGTAAGGCAATTATATCCCAATTAAAAAAAAAAAACAGAAAAAATAAAATAAAAACCAAAATGAACCAGTGATAGAAGTCAGACTAGTGATTACTTCCCGGGTGAGAGATATTGACCAGAAGGGGTCCATGGAGCTTCCTAGGGTGGGGGAATGTTTAATTGCTGGATCTGGATGGTAGTTACACAGGCATAAAGATATTTAAAAACTGGTCAACTTCTACACTTCAGATATGGATGTCATTTACTATATGTATGTTATACTTTAATAAACAATGAATTTAACATATTATGTGCAGAGCCTTGATATGAATGGAGAGTATGCTTCTTCCTTTTCTTTTCCATAAGAGAATCTGAGATTCTCCAAATTGAATCTTCACAAATAATATTACTAGCAATAACAATAGCTACATGAAATACTTTTATGCATCAGAACCTTGTGCAGACAGACACAGGAATTACCTGAATTATCTCCTTTAATTCTTAAAACATTTCCATGAGGTTGACCAATACCATCATATATCTCACAGATGACAAAACTAAGGCACAGAGAAGTGAAGTAACTTGTCCAAAGTCACACAGCAAGTAAAATATCAGAACTGAAATTCAAACCCAAAGCAGTCTGACTCCTGAGTCTATGTTCTTAACTTTTCATTACATTTGATGGTATGTTGCAGGAAGGGGAAGTTTTCAAACTGAGGAATATTTTATCTAACTTTTCTCTGATATTACAGTGCAGTTTGCACACTCAGCATGAGGAGGAAAGAGGATCCAGGCTTGGGCTGATAGGTTAACAATTCTCTAGTTGATTACATTCTTGAGATGCATTCAACAGATAGACCTAGTTTGGTAAAAATGCCTTTTTTTTTTTTTTGCCTTTAATAGCAGAGGGTAGGTGCTATTATTGGCTTGCTATAGTTTGACTTTGTTCCTTCAGTGAAAAGAAACACAGTGGGAGCAACACAGAATGTTTTCACAGGCTCTCCACTGGGCCCTCCAGAACACTATGTCCTAGGACAGAATTTCCACTGTGTGCCACATACTTTTAAGGCTGCCTTGGGCTTTTTAGAAAGACTGAAGGGGCTTACTTTCCTCTTCAGATAGCTTTTATATTGTTATGATATTAAATATAATTTATCTGTTGAATCTGGAGAAGGCACTAACCACTCTTTAATTAAAAAACACAAAGCTCGTGATTTTCTAGACATCCTCTTCTATCCTTTACTGGCTCCTCGATTAGTTTCTCTGAAGCTTTCCTATGAAAACCTATTAAATCATTAACTTCTCGATTAAAAGGAGACATAAATCATAGCTGAAGCTCCAACACTCCGGCCACCTGACACGAAGAGCTGACTCACTGGGAAAGACCCTGATGCTAGGAAAGATTGGGGACAGGAGAAGAAGGGGGTGACAGAAGATGAGATGGTTGGATGGCATCACTGACTCAGTGGACGTAAGTTTCAGCAAACTCCAGGAGACAGTGAAAGACAGGGAAGCCTGGTGTGCTGTAGTCCATGGGGTTGCAAAGAGTAAGTCACGATTTAGTAACTAAACAACAAATCATAGAGCCTCTAAAACTCCATCCAGGAGAAAGGGCAGAAAGTAACTTGATGGTTTAGCCCTCTTAGTAACCAGGCCCAAAGCGTTAACTGAGGTCTATATTATGAAAATGACTTCCCAGGTGGATCAGTAGTAAATAAGGAGGAGATGCGAGTTCAGTTCCTGGGTTGGAAAGATGCCCTGGAGAAGGAAATGGCAACCCACTCAAGCATTCTTGCCTGGGAAATCTCCACGGACAGAGGAGCCTGGAGGACTACAGTCTGAGGGAACACAAGAGAGTCGGACATGACTTAGCAACTAAACAACAGTAACAAGGCATCGGTGTAAATCGAGAATGAGAAGGCATAGTACCCAGGGTGCAGTTTTGCTCTCTGCATCTCAGCCAAGCTCAAGTCTTGCTCACCAGTGGGGTTTTATGCAGTGATTTAAACACACACCCACGTGCACACAAGCACACTCACACAGAGGCAGGCATCTGTTTTCCTTTCCGGAAAATGGGCTTGAAAAAGGTAAATTTTGGTACTGGTCAAAAAAAATTAAATAAGAGCTCAGAGGGCAACGAAAGCAAAGCTTAATCAGAAAACAGAACTTTTAGATAATTTCAGAATGACATGATGAATTTGGTAATAGCTAAATTGAACAAATTTAAATATTTATCTTAATATTTAAATATGTCCGATGAGCAGGAGCCACACACTGTGCAGGAAGCTACACGCAAGTGTGGGCAGCCCGGAGTTTCAGGGTCCTTCCTGATGTCACGGGTCTATTGTATTAGTTGTGCTGAGGAGGAAATAGAAAGATTTTTGAAGCTATTTTTGAGAAACTGTTTCCTGCAACTGGCAAATGGCAGAGCCAAAAATAGGCTCTCCAGTGAGGCTCTTACCTGGTCGTCATAGCGATAGGTGAGGAACTCTCCCCGGTGGTGTCCTCTAGAAAACTCCCCTGAGGGGAAAGTGCAAACTCAGGAAGGAAGTAGGCCCCAGGAGACTTCTCTGCTGTGGTCTGAAAGGCAAGATTGCTTGGTTACAAATAAGGCCTCAGTAAGGACCCTCAGTGGGCTTCCCTGGTGGCTCAGTGGTAAAGAATCTGCCTGCCAATTCAGGAGATGCAGGTCAAACCCCTGGCTCAGGAAAATTCCTGGAGAAGGAAATGGCAACCAGCTCCATTATTCCTGCCTGGAAAATCGTGTAGACAGAAGAGCCTCGAAATCTATAGTCCATGAAGTTACAAAAGGGTCAGACACAACTTAACAATTACACAATAGCAAAGGAGTCCCAATAGGCAGTCTCTGAAAAGGGTGAGTCCCTAAGAATCCAACCACGAAAGGTTTCGCCAAGAAAGGAGAAGTGCCTATTTACAATAGCCAAGACATGGAAAAAACCTACTTTCTTTCTGCTGTGATTGTTTGGTGAAGGAGTAAGAAACACACTTATTTTTTCCATCCTGTAATAGAAGCACATATATCCTCTCTTTTTTTGAGTTCCTTCTTTTTTAGATCACCAAAGAGCACTGAGCAGAATTCCCTGAGCTATACAATAGCTTCTCATTAGTTATCTGTTTAGGGCACAGAATATCTCTGCCAGACATGGTTCCTAAAGTGACCCTGGGAGGAAAAGGAAGGGACGCTAAAGCCACAACCCCTACAAAGAAAAGAAGACCCCAACACATGTTAGCAGTGTTCCACAGAGCTCTATGTGAAATATCAGGAAAAGTATAAAAAGTCTTCCTGGTATTAAAGCTTGTCACCCCTCAGTATTCATTAATGTGGAAAAAATAGAAGACACTTATGGCTTAACTATAATAGCTGATTACCTTCTGCTTTGTGAGCCACTGTTCTGACTTTAAATTGTATTTATTAGACTTCTACAAATAAAAGCTGGAGAGGGTGTGGAGAAAAGGGAACCCTCTTGCACTGTTGGTGGGAATGTAAACTGATACACCCATTATGGAGATTCCTTAAAACCTAGGGATAAATCTTCCATATAACCCAGCAGCCCCACTCCTTGGCATATACTCAGAGAAAATCATAATTCAAAAAGATCATGCTCCCCAGTATTCATGGCAGCACTAATTACAGTATCCAGGGCACTGAAGCAACCTAGATGTCTGTCGACAGAGGAATGGATAGAGAAGATATGGTACATATACACAATGGAGTATCACTCAGCTATAAAAAGGAACAAAATTGTGCCATCCAGAGACATGGATGGACCTAGAGACAGTCATACAGACTGAACTCAGAAAGAGAAAAGCAAATACAGTACATTAATGCGTATTTATGGAATCTAGAAAAATGGTATAGATGACCTTATTTATAAAACAGAAATAGAGACACAGACACAGAGAATAAACTTTTGGACACCAAGCAGGGAAAGGAGGGTGGGATGAATTGGAGATTGGGATTGACATATACACATAATTGATACCATGCATTATATATATATATATATATATATATATATATATAACTTTGAGCTATATGTATAGATTTGAGCTTCCCTAGTGGCTCAAATGGTAACGAGGCACTCAAATGAGTCTGCCTGCAATGCAGAAGACCCAGGCTTGATACATGGGTCAGAAAGATCCCTTGGAAGGGATGGCAACCCACTCCAGTATTCTTGCCTGGAGAAGTCCATGGACAGAGGCGCCTATGGGGTCCATGGGGTCGCAGTGAGTGGGACACAACTAAGCCACTAACACACACATAGCTGATTCACTGTACTATATAGTATAAGCACTATATTGTAAAACAACTATACCCCCAATTAAAAATAAATATCTAAAAAATCACTTTTGAGGACTAGATGAGTTACTAGGAGTAAACTTTTTATCTAGCTTATGTTCCTTATAGTGTAGAAACTCAAACAAATGTATTTTCCTCCTCCTTTTGTTCCCCTCCAATCTCCAACAATCTGTGTAGTAATTTCCAAATACTGACGTTCATCTGGTTAAGAATTCACTGAGGAAACAATCATATAGATTTATGGATCATATCTAGAAAAAATAATTAAAAAAATAAAAACTGAGATGGGAATAAAAACTTGCACATGAAAATCAAAGGTGAATTTGATGGTAAAATTCATTTCTGTATTTCCTAGGAAGCTTGAATATTTGTAAAAGTATTGTTTTTCTCACCAAAATAAAAACACTTTTAGGTAAACCTCAGTGCCTTTTATATAACTATGAGAAAATAATGGATTCTATCTTAAGATAATTCATGGAAGCTGATAACCAAAATGCTCAGCAAAGATCAATAAATGTTCCCTGCCTCTACTGGCATCAGAGATCATAGAATCATGGTTTTAAATGCCTGAAGAGGCCTTAGAAGTCATCTAGGTCGAACTCCTAAATTTAGAAATAAGTGAACTAAGGCTCTGAGAGTTAAGATGCTTGCCAAACAGCACAGAGCAGGAGCCAGTGGTGAAACCTGTTAGCAATCATGTGCAAAGACAAAGTCAGGTCGTTTCACCAAAGGCTGGGGGCTAGGAGCAGCCTAAGAGCACCACCCGAAACTAGCTCCCTAAATACACAAAGCCTCCCTGTTTAATGGGCTTCTCAGATGCCTCAGCAGTACAGAATCCCCCTGAAGTGCAGAGGACGAAGGAAATGTGGGTTGGAACCCTCGGTTAAGATCTCCTGGAGAAGGAAATGGCAACTCCTTCCAGTATTCTTGCCTGGGACAAGAGGAAGGACAGTCCTAAGGACAGAGGAGCCTGGCGGGCTACAGTCCATGGGGGTCTCAAGAGTTGGACATAATTTAGTGACTAAAAACTACAATCCTATATGATGCTTATCTTTAGTTGACCATACATCCAACACATATTTATTGAGCACCTACTATATGCCTGAAACTAGGTCCCAGGGATGCCTGATTCCAAAATCATCATCCATTTATCCTCATCATCTTCTCTGACCCTCCCCACCCCAGCTCCCTTCAGCTGTCTCACCTCCAAGCTGGCTCTCCTTCCTGGGCTCCTCTGAAGCTGCCCCACCACTGAAAAAAACATGCTGCCACATTTACTCCCAGATGGCTGCTTTCTGCAGCAAGGGAGACTGTCCTAAGCCTCTGTGATCAGAGGATTTGTCTGCTGTGCTTCTTCTATGCTATTAACAACTACAAACATTTCTTTCTTTTTTTTTTATTTAATACTTTATTCCATTTTACAGTACTGTATTGGTTCTGCCATACATTGACATGAATCAGCCACAGGTGCACACGATCTCCCCATGCTAAAGCCCCCTCCCACCTCCCTTCCCCCCCACTCCATCTCCCCGGATCATCCCGTACACCAGCCCCAAGCATCCTGTATCCTGTATTGAACACAGACTGGCGCTTCATCTCCCATATGATTGTATACATGTTTCATTGCCATTCTCCCAGATCATCCCACCCTCTCCCTCTTCCTCTGAAGCCAACACCGGCCCCAAGCATCCTGTATCCTGTATTGAACACAGACTGGCGCTTCATCTCCCATATGATTGTATACATGTTTCATTGCCATTCTCCCAGATCATCCCACCCTCTCCCTCTTCCTCTGAAGCCAAAAGTCCGTTCTATACCTCTGTGTCTCTTATATTGTCTCACTTACGGGGTCATCATTACTATCTTCTAAATTCCATATATACGTGTCAGTATACTGTATTGGTGTTTCTTAAGCTCCAATGAGCCTTATTTTTTCTTTTTCTTTGCAATTCGATTGGGTAAAATGATATGTGTCTGCCTTACATTTTGTTCACTGTATTCCTATTCCAGGCTTCTGCCTCTCCCCAGAGGCATCTCATGCAGCATTGTGGAGGCAAGTCCAGAAGGCTGAGGGCTGTGTCTCTGTCATGTCTGTTCCCCATGGAGATGTCCGGTGTGATTCAGAGTCTAAGACTGATGGCCACTACCTGAGCCATGCAGTAGGGGGCGAAATTTCTCGCCAAACCCATTCTGTGGGAATTACAAGCTACCAGTTCCTGGACTAGGGCTACCCTGATGGCTCAGACAGTAAAAAATCTGCCTGCAGTGCAGGAGACCCAGGTTTGATCCCTGGGTCAAGAAGATCCCCAGGAGAAGGGAATGGCTACCCACTCCAGTACTCTTGCCTGGAGAATCCCATGGACAGAGGAGCCTGGCCAGCTACAGTCCATGGGGTCTCAAAGAGTCGGACGTGACTGAGTAACTAGCACTTTCACTTTTTCTTTTCAGCCCCTGAGCTAGACCAGATTCTCTCTAGGCTCACATCACACCCCGTGTCACTGATAAACTGATCTTACATTCACCTCTCTTGATCAAAATCCTTCCTCCCGAGTCAGTTTTCAATCCTGTGGGAGCTGGTGCTGCAGCCTGGTGCAGCCAAGCCCTCTCCATCTGTGGCGGTCAGCGTGGGCCGCATGCTCGTGTGACGTCTGAAGTGCTGACCTGTAGCATCCCAGGACAATGAAAGCTCAGCACTGGAAGGGACCTTCTCAGTCATCCAATCCAGCCTGTCCCCCTCAGCAATTCTGCCCGGTGCCCTGCAGCCTCTAAGTGAATACCTTTACGACAAGGAGCTCACTCTCTCCGAAGGTAACAGGGGAATGTCAGAGTCTAGCAAACTAGGGTTAGGAGAAACTGTGAGACTGAGGTTGATATCGCTTCCCTGGTGGCTCAGCAGTAAATAATCTGCCTATGGCGCAGAAGATGCAGGTTTGACCCCTGGGTCAGGAAGATTCCCCTGGAGGTAGAAATGGCAGCCCACTAGCCCAGTGTTCTTGCCTGGAGAATGCCACTGGCAGAGGAGCCCGGTCGGCTACAGTCCATGGGGTCACACAGAGTCAGACACAGCTGAAGCAACTGAGCATGCAAAACGCGCATATAGTAGGTAACTGATGAGAACCTACAGTGCAGCTCGGGAAACTCCACTCAGTGCTCTGCGGTGACCTGACTGGGAAGGAAATCCATAGAGGAGGTACATGTTAAAACAAAAAATAAAAAATCTAGCAAACTATTCTGAAGTGGCCCATTGCTCCCCAAGAGTGGAATGAGGTACCTTTCCACTTTCTGTCATCCTCCCCTACAGCCTTCCCCTGTCTTCCTCTCCCCTCTACCAAATGCACATACACTAAGTTGAATTCTAAGTCTAAACACAGCAGAATCTAGGCAGGGACTAACATTTGAGTCACAGATCTATAAAACTGGAGGAAACTTAGGTGCTGCTGTTGCTGTTGCTGTTGTGCAGCCCCTAAGTTATGTCCAGCTCTTTGCAACCCCATGGACTGTAGCCCAGTTGCCAAGTGAAAGTTCACCTCTGTCCCATCCCCCCAGCTCCCTCCATGGGGACAGTCCTAGGAAAACTAGAATTTTCCTTAAGGAGAAATGGCTAAATTCTCTTATGACTTCAGAAAGCAAGCAGCCTGGGCAGCAACAAACACACACTGCCATTCTCACCGGATAGGGAGCCAACTTCCTAAATGTTAGGGAGACTTGGTGGCAGGTGGCACCAAGTCACAGGACAGGGTGACTGAGGAGGTCAGGCCCCTTAGGCAGCATCAATTGAAGGGAGGACGGGGAGGTGGGGTGGGGGAAGGGAGGCTGGACCAGGATATGTGCAAGCTTCCCATGACACACCTAGAACCAAGGAGAGAAGCTGCCAAAATGCATCATCCCACCAGCCACTGTCCAAAACTGCTGAGTCACGCGGGCTGGGGGTCAGGAGGAATCCAGACGGCCCCTTCAGGGACCCAAGAATGCAGCTGACTCACCTCCCCCTCCAGCCGAAGGCTTTGACTTTGGCAGGAGAGAGTACGGGTCGGCAATTCAAGGACAAGATGTGCGTGTCCTAGACTCCATCCATATAATCAGAGCTATGGTTTTTTCAGTAGTCATGTATGGATGTGAGAGTTGGACCATAAAGAAGGCTGAGAGCCAAATAATTGATGCTTTCGGATTATGGTGTTGGATAAGACCCCTGAGGGTCCCCTGAACAACAAGGAGATCAAACCAGTCAATCCTAAAGGAACTCAATCCTGACTATTCCTTGGAAGGACTGACGCTGAAACTGAAGCTCCAATAACTTTGGCCACCTGATGCGAAGAGCCAGCTCATTGTGAAAGATTCCGATGTTGGGAAAGATTGAGGGGAGGAGGAGTAGGGGGTGACAGAGGATAAGATGGCTAGATAGCATCATCGACTCAATGGACATCAGTTTGAGCAAACTCTGGGAGATGGCCAAGGACCGGAAAGCCTGGTGTGCTGCAGTCCATGCAGTCGCAGGACATAACTGAGCTACTGAACAAGAAGAAGCCTCCATCAACACCCCGGGTAGGATAGAGAATGTCTCTCAAGACTCGGCAAAAGGGTTGGCTGATGTGATGGAAGGAAAGACAAGTGGAGAAGAGGATGTTCCTATACAAAAGAATGGGAACCCAATATGCCTCAAAAGTCAAGTGGTCCCCGTTAACATTATACAGTGGGATTCCCACTGAATTTCAAGTCAGTTTAAACCTTTCTCCCAAGCTTGGTCTGAGCACTATAGGTGGATTCCTATCTCTCTCCAGAGCATGAACACAGCCAAGCACCACACCACTGACCTCTAAACTGTGGTCAATAAAGGTCAGTAAGGTTCTTTCCTGGGCCTCCCTGGTGGCTCAGACAGTAAAGAATCTGCCTGCAATGCAGGAGACCCAGGTTTGACTCGGGTTGTAAAGATCCCCTGGAGAAGGGAATGGCTACCCACTCCAATATTCTTGCCTGGAGAATCCCATGGACATAGAAGTCTGGCAGGCTACAGTCCATGGGGTTGCAAAGAGTTGGACACGACTGAGTGACTAACATTGACTTTTCACTTTCACCTTTCAAGGCTCTTTCCTACCTGTCACTGTGAAGTCATGTCTGTAGTGGAGAGCTGAACTGTACTATCCCTGATCATCCAGGCTCTCTTTGGAGCTGACCCATCACCCCAGCCTGCCAAGGCTCTTTTTGGACCCTGACTCCATTTATCAAGGGTTGCATCGCTCTCTCTCCACTTCGTGTCAGCCCAAAGTTGAACATGAGCTCTGCCTCCTTGTTTCAGCCACAAACACTTGACTGGGACAAGACTGAGAATGAGGCTCTTCTCCAGGCTGACAGGGAGGTTGCAAGCTTTGAGTCTGCTCATTTCAGAATCCTCAGCTTGGTCACTAGAGAGTCAACAAACAGACTGTCAGATTCTGTAGTGACACAGACAACACACGGAAGTAAAGACGCTAGTTCCAAGAACTGGGACTCCAGCTGGGCTTTATAGGTCAGGACAAAAGCCAAAGATACGAAGGCATAACCCTAAGTCACTATGTTTTTAGATTTTTTTTAATGTTAACCATTTTTAAAGTCTTCATTGAATTTGTTACACTATTATTTCTGTTTTATTGGGGTTTTTTGTTTTTGTTTTTTGTCATGAGGCAAGCGGGAGCTTAGCTCCCCTTCGAACCCATACCTCCTCTGCTTTAAAAGATGAAGGCTTGACCACTGGACTGCCAGGGAAGTCCCCTAAGCTACTATGGCACTACAGTTCCCTGTGACACTAGGGTTTAATAGAGGCCAATTAAAGTCACCGTCAGGAATCTGAATGCGTGAGAAGTCAGTCTCAGTTAATGGCAGCTAAGGCCTACAGGGAAGAGTTAGCTCCAGGATGGAAGGTGCAGACCACTCCTACAGGTAAAAGGTCCTTTATATTTTTTTCCTTTTTTTGGCTGCGTGTGTGGCATGTTGAATCTTAGTTCCCTGACCAGGGATCGAACTTCTACCCCCTGAATCAGTAGCACAGAGTCTTAACCACCGGATTGCCAGGGAAAGGAGTTCAGCTCAGTTCAGCTCAGTCATGTCCAATTCTTTGCAACTCCATGGACTGCAGCATGCCAGGCTTCCCTGTCCATCACCAACTCCTGGAGCTGTCCATCACCAACTCCATGCTCAAATTCATGTCTATTGAGTAAGTGATGCCATCCAACCATCTCATCCTCTGCCATCCCCTTCTCCTCCTGCTTTCAATCCTTCCTAGCATCAGGGTCTTTTCCAATGAGTCCTCTTAAATGATATTTGTTGAGTCTTAAAGTGTATGTTTTAAACAGAATCCCCAGACTCTGGGTCAGCCTGCAAGGAAAATATTCCCTGGAGGGTCTCTGGGTGTTATTCCTCCCATCCTCAATTACACACAGGATTTTACAGTTTCTACCTTCCAAGGTCCATGAGGGAATAATCAAGTTAACCAACATTATTTAAATTCAGGATACCAAGTGCATTTTTGTTCCAAGATGCACGATGTGCATTTTATTTCCTGAACCTGAAATGAAGGCTCAAAAAGAAACTTTCTGGAACATTTTGGTTTTTCATGTAGGATGTCATCATCCCAAGATGTTTTACTTCATAATTAAAAATGAAATACATTTACTTTGCCAAGGTTGACAGGATCAGCTGAAAGAAAATGAACTTTCACAATTATTTGAGTCTTTACAAAAAATGATACTAGGAATTTAAGGTTCTTCTTCTCTATTTATCATCAACAGATGAATACATTGGGGTTCCCCGATGACTCAGTGGGTAAAGAACCCACATGCAATGCAGAAGGTATAGCAGATACACATTCAATCCCTGGTTCAGGAAGATCCCTGGGAGGAGGAAAATGGCCACCCACTCCAGTATTCTGACTTCTCCAGGGGATCTTCCAGATTCCTGCTTTGGCAGGCAGATTCTTTACCAGTGAGCCACCAAGGAAGCCCCACTAAACACATAGTCTCTCAAATTGCTCTCTCTTTCTCTCTCCTTCCACCTCCTTCCCCTACACACACACACACACACACACACACACACACACACACACACACACACACGTCTTTAATCAGCCCTGGCAAGCAAGGCCAAAAGTAATCTGTGAAAAGATCTTGCTGGAACAGACGTCACCTTGTATTAATAGTTTCTTGAAAGGAGAAAACCTGAACATGAAATCACAATACTTCTTTATATATGTGAACCCTCTTCAGTCCTCAGCAATAGACTTGGTGCATACAAGAAAGTCAATAATTAATTGTCTTTCCTAGAAAAACCAACATAGGTTGCCCTTCCACCCCCACGGAGAGTCCGACATGACTGATGTTTGAATATTCTTTCTGCCACAGAAAGACGAGAATACTCTGGCTGAAGACCACGCTGGCACTTCACAAGGGGTTATTTAAAAACTAGACTATTACTCTAAACGGGGAGAGGAAAGAAAGCCTGCCTGTGCCAATATACACAATACAGATCCTCTTTCCCCGGAGTCCACCCCTCCCACAAAACTGTACTTAGGAGCCCATTTTTCAAGGACTTGAAGTAAGCTCACCCATTGGAAAGAGCCTCAATCACCAAAATGTCACGTGGAAATAATTGTGAAACACCTCAGGGGAAAGAAATGGAAAATTGTATCCGTGAACAGCACTCCACAGGTAAAGAAAAATCTAGATGGATGATCATCACAAATCTTCATCAGTTGTAAACTTCCTACCCAACTCTTTCCTTCTCCTAATCCCTCCTCTCTTCCCAGTCCAGTCATACTGGTGATCATCCACATAGAGAAGGAAGTGATCATTTATTTGAGGAAAGTGAGCAAAACTGTGGTTGCTGAGAAGTGCTGTGTGTGAGAATGATCCAGAAGAGGAAAGTTCCATAGAGAAGGGAGGTATCTCCTGGGAGAATCTCTGTAACTCCCTCCCCAGCATCATCATGTCCACCCTATCAGAGGTACAAGGCTGAGGGAGGACCAGTCTCAGGGGGCTCCAGTCTGGGAAGTGGAATCTACCCTTTGATCTCAAAGTGAAATATATATTTTTCCCACAGCCCCTTCCCCATTGACACTCTTGATTACCTCTCTGGCAGAGAAAAGGTATCTTTGCTTTTTAAATAGAGTACAAATCACTATTTTATTTTACCCTGAATGGCAGGAGGAGGGGACTCCCCAAAACATTGCTGTCCAGATACTTCTTGATGGTCAACATACTGCTTGTTGATCACCTACTAGGCACTGAGGCTGTAACAGACAGAAATCGCTTTTCTCAAGAAGTTCATATTCTAATTAGGGGAAACAGAAAATGAACATAATATATAAGTTGTATAATGTCACATGGCTTCACAGGTGGCATAGTGGTAAGGAATCCACCTGCCAGTGCAGAAGATACAAGAGATGTGGGTTTGATCCTTCGGTCGGGAAGAGCCCCTGGAGAAGAAAAGGGCAAGCTACTCCAGTATTCTTGCCTGGGAAATCCTATGGACAGAAAAACCTGGTGGGCTACAGTCCATGGGGTCATCAAGAATTGGACATGACTGACCACACCCGCATGGCATGGCATGGCATGGCATAATATCATACGGGAAAAAGATGTTGGAAGTGCTGGGGGGCGGGTATAAATTGCAATGGCTTTTTGTTTTAAGGGTTTGTTTTTTTTTTTCATGTGGTTCATTTTAAAGTTTTTATTGGATTGATTTGTTACTAATACGGGATTGCTTCTGTTTTTTATGTTTCGGCTCTGTGGTGGCAGGGCACGTGGGATCTTAGCCTCCCAATCAGGGATCAAACTTGCCCTCCCCTGCATTTAAAGGCCAAGTCTCAACCACTGGACCCACTGGACCTCCAGGGAAGTCCCTGCAGTTTTAAACAGAGTGGTCAGGATAGGGGGGGCAAGGTAGGGGAGGGTTTCTTAGGGAAGCACTTCTAATTTTCCACTTTTCCAAACACACGAGTTGGAGCCTGCCCTTTTCCTTGCAGGCATCACAGCGTTGACTCTCTCTAGGAACCTGGCTGGGATCTGCCAGGCTCTGGCGTCATTTGCTTCTACCTACAGCAGCGCTGTGATGCTTTGCTCCTTGGCCCCAAGTGCCTGTCTGCCTCCACAGCTCTCCAACTCCAGCCAGGCCAGGCCCCAGCCCTCCTCTCTGGCTGTTCCAGTGTCTCCTGTGCCCAGCGAGCCACAGCCCACCCTGCCCAGGCCCCAAGAGCACCAGTGCAGGCCTAAGTAGGCAGAAAACACCGTTACTGGACAACAGATTGATTACATGGGCACAATGTCTTTGCTGCCAACATCAGAGTCCAACACTAAGCATAATGCAAATCAGTGTATATCCCAATACATGAACTTGTATAAGCCCATCAGTGAGAGCGGAAAAGGAAGGAGGGAAGGGAGGCAGGGGGAGAGAGAGGGAGAGAAAGGGAGGAACAGAAGGAAGGAAGGAAAGAGGGAGGGAGTGGAAAAGAGAGAGCACAAGAGACAGGAAAGGAGATTTTTTTTTTCATGTGGTTCATTTTAAAGTTTTTATTGGATTGATTTGTTACTAATACGGGATTGCTTCTGTTTTTTATGTTTCGGCTCTGTGGTGGCAGGGCACGTGGGATCTTAGCCTCCCAATCAGGGATCAAACTTGCCCTCCCCTGCATTTAAGGCCAAGTCTCAACCACTGGACCCACTGGACCTCCAGGGAAGTCCCTGCAGTTTTAAACAGAGTGGTCAGGATAGGGGGGGCAAGGTAGGGGAGGGTTTCTTAGGGAAGCACTTCTAATTTTCCACTTTTCCAAACACACGAGTTGGAGCCTGCCCTTTTCCTTGCAGGCAACACAGCGTTGACTCTCTCTAGGAACCTGGCTGGGATCTGCCAGGCTCTGGCGTCATTTGCTTCTACCTACAGCAGCGCTGTGATGCTTTGCTCCTTGGCCCCAAGTGCCTGTCTGCCTCCACAGCTCTCCAACTCCAGCCAGGCCAGGCCCCAGCCCTCCTCTCTGGCTGTTCCAGTGTCTCCTGTGCCCAGCGAGCCACAGCCCACCCTGCCCAGGCCCCAAGAGCACCAGTGCAGGCCTAAGTAGGCAGAAAACACCGTTACTGGACAACAGATTGATTACATGGGCACAATGTCTTTGCTGCCAACATCAGAGTCCAACACTAAGCATAATGCAAATCAGTGTATATCCCAATACATGAACTTGTATAAGCCCATCAGTGAGAGCGGAAAAGGAAGGAGGGAAGGGAGGCAGGGGGAGAGAGAGGGAGAGAAAGGGAGGAACAGAAGGAAGGAAGGAAAGAGGGAGGGAGTGGAAAAGAGAGAGCACAAGAGACAGGAAAGGAGGGAGAGAGGAAGGGAGGGAGAAAGAGAAAAATGGAAGGAAGAAGAGAGGAAAGGAGAGAGAGAGGATGAGAAAGACAAGGAGGGAGGGAGGAAAGGGAGAGAGGAGGAAGGAAGAGAGGGATTGAGAAAGGGAGAAAGAAAGAAAGAAAGAAAGAAGAAAACAAAAAAAGGAGGAAAGAGAAAGAAAAGGAGGAAAGGGAAAAATGTTACCAGTGCTTCCCCATTTGGCAACGAGACATCACCCAACCTGACAGAGTCCAGAAACACATCAGGGACACAGTCATGTTTATTCAAGGTCTTTCTCACCCTCACGGCTTTCTTTCTTTCAGGAAACAGCTCGTTATGCAGCTGAAATCCTACAGGCTTTCAAAATGCAGGCTTCCAAGAGAAGAAAAAGACAGAATGTGCTGTTTGCATATACTCCCCAAAACATTTATATTCATCCTAAGCCAGTTTGTTTTTCTAAGCTCAGCAGGGCAGGAAGTCTTCAGTGCTAACACATCAGCAGAGCTGCCAGATATGCCTTTTGGATGCTCCTGCCTTTCAGAATTCTTAAACAAGCAAGGCGATAGGAAGATGGTGATTTATAGTCAGGATGTCTCTGCTCCCTGTGCAGAAAATGGCATCACGCAAATTCCCATAAACTATCCAAAAATATTGGGGGTTTAGCATCAAATGGTAAACACTTCTTGAAAACCCAAAGTGATGCTTTTATAAAATTAAGATGTTAACATTAATCCCAACAGTTCAGTGGTTAACAAAGCTATACTGGAGGCATACATCAGAAGAAATTGTAACAAACAGATTGTCTTCTGTTCTTTTTAAAAGGAGGAAGGCAAACTACAGTGTTTGTTCCAAGCAGGACATTGGGTGAGACACGGGTTTGCAGATTTAAGTTGGTATATTTTTAAGGTATAATTTTAATTTTTTGATGATGTATGGAATGATAGTAATTTTCTTTTGCAGGCTTAAAAACACAACCCCATCGTTCCACATTTGTTTGACATGAAAATGTCACTGAAGTTTAAATCCTGAATAAACATAGGATTAGTTTTACGAACAGTACCAGACACATGGAAAGTCACACTTTTAAGCCAAACTTGGAGATGCTAGACACCTGTTAAAAGTGGTGATGGATATTCACATTTAGAAAGGGGTCCAGATTTGTGGTGGGGAATCCAGGGGTCCAGCCCACCTCCCCATAAACTCCATGGGCCCTGCCATGTTCTTTCATGTCTCTAGTTCTTGTTGTTTTGTTCTTGTTGTTTGTTGTTTAGTCACTAAGTCAAATCCAACTCTTTTCAACCCCATGGACTGTAGCCCAGCAGGCTCCTCTGTCCATGGGATTTCCCAAGCAAGAATACTCGAGTGGGGTGCCATTTCCTTCTATGGGGGTCTTCCCAACACAGGGATCAAATCCACATCTCCTGCATTGCAGGTGAATTCTTTATGCTGAGCCACCAGGGAAGACTGGTAGTATAATTGCAATTACTCAATTAATCACTTAATTTGTAAGAAGATGTACCATGAATGCTACGATGATTTATGTCATCACAAAGTCCCCAAAACAGTGGGTTATGTGGATATGTATGGCTTATTCACTTTGCCATACAGCAGAAGTTAATGCAACATTGTAAATCAACTATACTCCAATTTTAAAATTAATTTTAAAAAAGAAGTATGAAATCCACTGATGATTATCAAAATTTCTCAGTGTAACTTTCCATTTTAATTTAACTTGCACAATATCTGTTACAATCCCTCTATATTTCAAATGACTTCTTAAACTTCTTCTAACAAACATGAATTTTCTTTGACAAAAAAAGCTCCCTAAACAAGTTTTTGATGTCAGCAGTAATATAAGAATGTATTGAGTACCACCTCAATGGGAATGTTGAGCTAGTCATCAGGGACTGAACACTGTCCGTGTTCTCAGGGAGCTCACTGTCTAGGGCTGGGAGTGGACAGAGATGAGATCAGCAAGTAGATCATTCAAAGTCAGGTGAGAGGGACATCCAGGAGAGGGAGAGACAAGATGCTGCAGGGGCATGTGAGAGGGATGTGGCCGAGGCAGTGGAGGTAATGGGCGTAATGAACAACAGAGCAAGCTGGATGAGCAGTGTGTGCACGTGGAGTAAGAGCAGAGAGGAGAGGTCAGAGGGCAGACTCAGGCTGGATCTCGACCTGGGTCTGGCGAGGCAGGTCGAAAGGTCAGTGTCTATTCCTAGGAAGCATCCAAGGGACATTAAGTAGAAAAGTGAAGCTATTCTTATGGAGAATGAATTGGAGGGGAGTGAGACAGAAGGTAGGCTCCTGTAATACCCCAGGAGGGAGAGGGCAAGAACGATAGGACACAGAGAAGAATATGGGCCATAACAAGTTAATGTATCTCAGAACTTAGGGGGACACGTGCAAACAGATTGTCTTCTGTTCTTTTTAAAAGGAGGAAGGCAAACTACAGTGTTTGTTCCAAGCAGGACATTGGGTGAGACACGGGTTTGCAGATTTAAGTTGGTATATTTTTAAGGTATAATTTTAATTTTTTGATGATGTATGGAATGATAGTAATTTTCTTTTGCAGGCTTAAAAACACAACCCCATCGTTCCACATTTGTTTGACATGAAAATGTCACTGAAGTTTAAATCCTGAATAAACATAGGATTAGTTTTACGAACAGTACCAGACACATGGAAAGTCACACTTTTAAGCCAAACTTGGAGATGCTAGACACCTGTTAAAAGTGGTGATGGATATTCACATTTAGAAAGGGGTCCAGATTTGTGGTGGGGAATCCAGGGGTCCAGCCCACCTCCCCATAAACTCCATGGGCCCTGCCATGTTCTTTCATGTCTCTAGTTCTTGTTGTTTTGTTCTTGTTGTTTGTTGTTTAGTCACTAAGTCAAATCCAACTCTTTTCAACCCCATGGACTGTAGCCCAGCAGGCTCCTCTGTCCATGGGATTTCCCAAGCAAGAATACTCGAGTGGGGTGCCATTTCCTTCTATGGGGGTCTTCCCAACACAGGGATCAAATCCACATCTCCTGCATTGCAGGTGAATTCTTTACTGCTGAGCCACCAGGGAAGACTGGTAGTATAATTGCAATTACTCAATTAATCACTTAATTTGTAAGAAGATGTACCATGAATGCTACGATGATTTATGTCATCACAAAGTCCCCAAAACAGTGGGTTATGTGGATATGTATGGCTTATTCACTTTGCCATACAGCAGAAGTTAATGCAACATTGTAAATCAACTATACTCCAATTTTAAAATTAATTTTAAAAAAGAAGTATGAAATCCACTGATGATTATCAAAATTTCTCAGTGTAACTTTCCATTTTAATTTAACTTGCACAATATCTGTTACAATCCCTCTATATTTCAAATGACTTCTTAAACTTCTTCTAACAAACATGAATTTTCTTTGACAAAAAAAGCTCCCTAAACAAGTTTTTGATGTCAGCAGTAATATAAGAATGTATTGAGTACCACCTCAATGGGAATGTTGAGCTAGTCATCAGGGACTGAACACTGTCCGTGTTCTCAGGGAGCTCACTGTCTAGGGCTGGGAGTGGACAGAGATGAGATCAGCAAGTAGATCATTCAAAGTCAGGTGAGAGGGACATCCAGGAGAGGGAGAGACAAGATGCTGCAGGGGCATGTGAGAGGGATGTGGCCGAGGCAGTGGAGGTAATGGGCGTAATGAACAACAGAGCAAGCTGGATGAGCAGTGTGTGCACGTGGAGTAAGAGCAGAGAGGAGAGGTCAGAGGGCAGACTCAGGCTGGATCTCGACCTGGGTCTGGCGAGGCAGGTCGAAAGGTCAGTGTCTATTCCTAGGAAGCATCCAAGGGACATTAAGTAGAAAAGTGAAGCTATTCTTATGGAGAATGAATTGGAGGGGAGTGAGACAGAAGGTAGGCTCCTGTAATACCCCAGGAGGGAGAGGGCAAGAACGATAGGACACAGAGAAGAATATGGGCCATAACAAGTTAATGTATCTCAGAACTTAGGGGGACACGTGCACCTGTGGCTGATTCATGTCAATGTATGGCAAAAACCACCACAGTATTGTAAAGTAATTATCCTTCAATTAAAATCAATCAATTAATTTAAAAAAGAAAACAATTATGCCAGTATATTTGAAATACTGGTATATTCAAAATTTTAAAACTTAAAAAAAAATCTAAATAAGCAAAACTGACCAAAATAAAACCAACCAAACAGAAAGGGACTCCCCTGGTGGCCCAGTGGTTAAGACTGCACTTCCACCACAGGGGATGCAGGTTCAGTCCCTGTTTAGGGCAGCTAAAAATAAAGAAACAAAACAGAAAAACCTCAATGGTCCCTTAACTATTACAGAAACAGAATCAGTATTTAATATTCTTCCCATGAATAAAATAAAAGAGCCAAAGGGTTTTAAGGTTAGCTATACAAAACACTCAAATGTAAAGAATTTCAATCTTAAAAAAAAATAAAACTCTTTCAAAGAACAGAAAACAAGGAACACCCAATAATTCATTTTTATGAGATTATACACTTGTAAACAAAACCAAACAAGAAAAAAATTACATATCAATCTCACTCATGAAATGAATATAAAACTCCTTAAGCAGATATAAGCAAAATAAATCTACCATCATATAAAAAGAGACCATCAACAGCAGAATGCATCAATAAAATTTGGTCTATTTATACCCTGGGACACAATGGAGCAATGAAAATGATCTCAGCTCCACATATAGAGAGAGATGACATTTTAAACCATAACACTGAGCAGAACAGACAATAGTATGATTACATTCATATAAAACTCAGAAAAGGCTAACCTCCCATAAAGCATTATTTGGGGATAGGCACTCAAGTGGCTAAAATAAAATTCACCTTGTTGTAGTGATGTCTGAGCAGAGAGGAGGATGCAGAAGGGAAGGAACACACAAGAGGCTGCAGAGGGATGGACAGATCCATTTCATAAGCGCCCTGGAGGGCACACAGGTGCTCATTACACTGCCACGGCTGCCACCTCATGTATGGCTGTGCAAGCTGGGGTTGCTCAGTACATGGCCATCTCCCCTTAAGAACCATGCTACACAAGGAACATTATCTGTGTATGCAAAATAATCATCAAAATAAATGCTATAAAAATTAAAATATATATGCAAAATAAATAATCAAATGTTATGATAAATTAATAGTAATATAATAAGAAAATAAGCTTTAAGTCAAACCTGTAAGTATATGAATGTTTATACTTAACACAAGATGAACATAGCTTTTTATTTATTTTATAAACATACCCTTTTATATCAATGGGAAAGTGGTAGATTAGCCAATAAGTTCTTTGAGACAATAGGTAAATTAGGAGGAAAATGGGCAAACTCAGATCCCTTCTTCAATCAATGCATCAGAATCAATTTCATATAGATAAAAAATACAAATGTTAATATGTATGTGTGTGTGTGCCTGAAT
>SJYC01077812.1:0-11837 GCA_006408675.1 Madoqua kirkii | reverse complement strand
GTTAGTTTAGTCTCACTTTGTGCACAAGTTCTACATTATTATATCACAAACAAAGCTAGATTTAAATGATAACTTTGTGAAAGAAAAAGGGAAAAGAATCCATGGAGTCTTTTTTATAGTATCTAATATTGTCATGCACAAATTAATTATTTCTCAATTAAGAGGATCAAATTGGTTTTAGTTTTCTTTTTCAATTGCTATACATCTGAGTTTTTCAACTTATTTTAAATATTCTCAGGGAAGAAAAAAACAGGTTGTGCTGGAATACTGATAGTGAAGCTGATCATTCCTCTAGTTATATGAAAAGCTTTTATGACAAAATGCATTCTCCCAAAACAAAGTACATAATGAATATAAATGCAGCAAAATTGCACATTATGAAAAGCCAAAATGCAATGAAAGAAGAAAACAAGAATCCCTTTTCAACATTTAAACAATAATGCATTAAAACTCTGTATACTCATTGTAAGGAGCAGCTTTCCAAAGGATTTGTAAGAATTCTAGCTTGTGGTATGACGACAATAACGAGAGACATAGCCTTAGCAGATTTAGTACTTTGTCCAGTCAATCCTTAGAACAGGACAATCCTATGTTAGTCAGGTATCCAACCCATATCCCACTGCTCTCCTGGTCTTTTCTGTTGCATAGTTCTCCTTCACTATTATTCTAAATGAAGAGGCTTATATCATGGGATAATGTGACTATTGGTTCTCTTAACCTGTCCAGCATTAACTCCTTCTTCTTGGGGTAACAGTGTGCCTGCTTTCTCTCTGGACATACTACCGTCCCCCTTACCCCCGCCCCACTCTCAGTCCCTGCAACTGAGATGCGTGGAGTTAACCTTTAACCAAGACCTGGCCACCCAAAGGAACCTTGCTCCCCAGCCACTGTGACTGCTTCAGGAACCAGCCTGACTCCGAGCCAATCCCCAACTTTTGCTGAAGGGATCAGGCCACGGGTACTCTGTGCTGCTAAATGCAAGCTGTGAAGACTAGGCTGGCCCCTCTGCTGACCTTCACCTTTCCAGCAAGAGCCTGTTTGACAGCAAAGTCAATGTAGGGAAAAGTCTAGCCAAGGGATGGACTGGCTCTGGTGAGAGCATTTGGGAGCTGAAATCCAGCTACGCCTGAAACCTTCATTGTTAAAACCAATGGAGTTCCTTGTTTTGCGAAGGGCAATTTTAGTTAGAGTTTTCTGGGAGTCCAAATGAAAAAAAAAAAAAAAAGTGGGAGAGAGGAAGACAAGCTGCACACCCCAAAGAGAAAGAGCACATTTCTCTATGCTATCCAAATCTCATTAGGGTAGGGACAGTGCCTTTGAGGTCACTATGTTCCCCATACAGTACAAACTTTTATCTAGAAGTTTGGTACACATACACATACATCTGTTGCTGTTGTTTTTCAGTCGCTAAGTTGTGTCTCATTCTTTGCAACCCCATGGACTATAGCACGTCAGGCTCCCCTGTACCGTCCCTCAATATCTCCCAGAATTTGCTCAAATTCATGTTCTTTGAGTAGATGATGCCATCCCACCATCTTATCCTCTGCCAACTTCTTCTCCTTGTGCCCTCATTCTTGCCCAGCATCAGGGTCTTTTCCAAAGAGTCAATTCTTCACATCAGCTGGCCAAAGTATTGGAGCTTCAGCTTCAGCATCAGCCCTCCCAATGAATAGTCAGGGTTGATTTCCTTTAGGATTGACTGACTTGATCTTGCAATGTAAAAGACTATCAGGAATCTTCTCCAATACTACAATTTGAAAGCATCAGTTTTGGGGTGCTCAACTTTCTTTATGATCCAACTCTCATATCTGTATATGACTACTGGAATAACCATAGCTTTGACTATATGGACCTTTGTCAGCAAAGTGATGTCTCTGCTTTTTAATGTGTTGTCTAGGTTTGTCATAGCTTTCCTTCCAATGAGCCAGCGTGCTTTAATTTCATGGCTGTAGTCACTGTCCACGGTGATTTTGTAGCCCCAAATCCATCACTGCTTCTACTTTTTCCTCTTCCATTTGTCATCAAGTGACGGGACTCGATTCCATGATCTTAGCTTTGTAAATGCTGAGTTTTAAGCCAGTTTTTTCACTCTCCTGTGTCACCTTCATCAAGAGGCTCTTTAGTTCCTCTTCAATTTCTGCCATTAGAATGGTATTATCTGCCTATCTGAGGTTGTTGATATTTCTCCCAGCAGTCTTGATTCCATCATGGGATTCATCCAGCCAGGCATTTCACATGATGTGCTCTGCATAGAAATTAAATAAACAGGGTGACAATATACAGCCTTGTCATACTCCTTTCCCAATTTTGAACCAGTCTGTTTTTCCACGTCCTGTTCTAATTGTTGCTTCTTGACTCGCATACCGCATTCTCAGGAGGCAGGTAATATGGTCTGGTATTCCCATCTCTAAGAATTCTCCGTAGTTTGTTGTGATCCACACAGTCAAAGGCATTACTGCAGTCAATGAGCCAGAAGTATATATTTTTCTGGAATTTCCTTTGAAATTTCTCTATGATACAACAAATGTTGGCAATTTTATTTCTGGTTCCTCTGCCTTTTCTAAACCCAGCTTGTATATCTGGAAGTTCTTGGTTCAAATACTGCTGAAGACTAGCTTGAAGGATTTTGAGGATAACCTTATTAGCATGGGTTTCCCTGGTGGTTCAGTGGTAAAGAATCTGCCTGCAATGTAAGAGACACAGGCTCGATCCCTGGGTCAGGAAGATTCCCTGGAAAAGGAAATGGCAATCCATCTCAGTATTCTTGCCTGAAAAATTTTATGAACAATGTAGCCTGGTGGGTTACAGTCAATAGTGTTGCAAAGAATCAGACATGAATGAGCACACAGGTAAAAATTATTAGCATGCAAAATAAGTGCAATTGTGCGGTAGTTTGAAGATTAACATTGCCCTTCTTTTAGATTGGAAAGAAAATTGACCTTTTCCAGTCCTGAGGCAGGCCACTGCTGAGTTTTCCAAATCTGCTGACATACTGAGTGCAGCACTTTCACAGCATCTTTTAAGATTTGAAATAACTCAGCTGAAATTTCATCACTTCCATTAGCTTTGTTTGTAGTGATGCTTCCTATGGCCCACTTGACTTCACACTCCAGGATGTCTGACTATAGGTGAAGGACCACATCATCATGATTTTCCTGGTCATTAAGACGTTTTTGTATAGTTCTTCTGTGTATTCTTGCCATCTCTTCTTAATTTCTTCTGTTTCTGTCCTTTATTGGGCCCATCCTTGCATGAAATATTCCTTTGATACCTCGAACTTTGTTGAAGAGATCACTAGTCTTTCTCATTCTATTGTTTTCTTCTACTTCTTTGCATTATTCATTTAAAAGGCCTTCTTATCTCTCCTTGTTAATCTCTGGAATTCTGCATTCAGTTGGGTATATCTTTCTCTTTTCCCCTTGCTTTTCACTTCTTTCCTCCTCAGACAAGCACTTTGCCTGCTTGCATTTCCTTTTCTCTGATGGTTTTGATCACTGCCTCCTGTATAATGTTATGAACCTCTGCCCATAGTTCTTCAGGCACTTTGTCTACCAGATCTAATCCCTTGAATCTATTCATCACCTCCACTGTATAAGCATAAGGTATTTGATTTAGGTCATACCTGAATGCCCTAATGCTTTTCCCCGTTTCCTTAAATTTAAATTTAACCCTGAAGTTTGCAGTAAGGAGCTGATGATCTGAGCAACAGTCAGCTCCAGGTCTTGTGTTTGCTGACTGTATAGAGCTTCTCCATCTTCGATTACAAAGAATATAATCAATTTGATTTCTTTGTTGACTGTTTGGTGATGTCCATGTGTAAAGTCTCTTGTGTTGTTGGGAAAGGGTATTTGCTATGACCAGTGTGTTCTCTTGACAAAAACTCTGCTAACCTTTGCCCGGCTTCATTTTGTACTCCAAGGTCAAACTTGCTTGTTACACATACATATGATTTAACAGCAAAGCAGAGTGAAATGGCCATTTGCTACCCACTGGTCTACAGTCCTCCAGGCAGGTGGTCCCATGGGCAGCAATGTCCAGGCACCCCTGCAGTGCCTTTACCTGTCAGCCAGCAATGTTGTCCCTGCTGCACAAAAAGATTTCTTCTGCTGAGGAAGGTGGACACTTTTGAGACCCAGCCTGCTTGTGAACTGCTTTTTTAAAATTTTATTTATTTTTGTGAGGAAACATAAAAAGCAGAGAACTTTTTTTTAGAACTAAAGAATCATTAGATGCTCAACAAAACCAGAAAGGAGGAAGCCATGTGTATCAACTGTGAGTTCACATCTTCTCTTTTGAGGTGTCTCTTGTAAACCCATCATTAAGGAAACAAAGAAGAATCATGATGTTGACCATTACAACTAAACAATGGCTTCATGACCATTTGTTCTCCCTCTTCTCACTGCTTAGGAGCTGAGGCTGGAGCAGCGAATATCATGCCCAAGGGCACACAGCTACTCGTTCGCAGAGCCAGACTCAAGCGAACTCAGCTGACTACTGCTTCTGCTATGCTCTGATTTCTCCATATTTTGACAGAAAATGCCAGGAAAGCTGCTCTAAATGTTTGCCTTAGTAGTATAAAACAGTGAGAGTAATCAGTATTATTATCATTATTTTTTTTTTTGAGGATAGTCAGTATTATAAGTAAGGTAAAGGATTAGAAAACTTGGCAATGTGGGACAAGCCAAGCTTTCACTTTCATTAATTCCACAGAGTTAATGATCCCCAGAAGGGACATCTGGGCTCTTCCAGAGTTCTCTGTAGCTTCATTGTTCCTCTAAAAAATGTTGTCAGATCACCTTACTTCTTGGTGTTCTTTTTTTCTTTTTTTTACCACACCCTGTGGCTTGCAGGGTGTTAGTTCCTGGACCAGCGATCAAATCTGGGCCCTTGGCAGTGAAAGTTTAAAGTCCTACCCACTGAACCACCAGGGAATTTCCTGTTGGTGTTTATTTCTTCCCTAGCAAAATACAAAGTCTCTGGGTCTATGTGTGTACTTCCCTCCAAGCCTTACATAGTGCTGACACTGAACTTGACTGGATTTTCCAGAAGAAGCTCTGCCTACAGAAAATATTATTATTGCATTTGTCCACTGGAGAGTAAAACCATTCGTATTTGCTGGTAACTCAAAGGCCTCCGATGACAAGCATTACAGGAATTAAAAACATTTATTGCAAGAAATAGTTTTATCTTAAAGAGGCCTAGATTAATGGGTTATTGACAGATCTAACCCTAACAAGAATTTTCTAAGTTAATTTCTGCTTCAGTAGATTGCATAAAGAGATTCCCTCATAGTTCAGTTGGTAAACACTCTGCCTGCAATGCAGGAGACCTGGGTTCAATCCCTGGGTCAGGAAGATCCTCTGGAGAAGGAAATGACAGTGCACTCCAGTATTATTGCCTGGAAAACACCATGGACAGAGGAGCCTGGCGGGCTACAGTGATCTAGTAGTAGTGATCCTATTCTGGGATCACAAAGAGTCGGACATGACTTAGTGACTAAACCAACCAGATTGCATAAGCTGAACAACCCAAGTAAATTTGAAACGTGAAAATACTTCACAGGCAAACAGTTGTCAAAGGAAAATATATTTATCAACTATTGAGGGATTTAGGGTATTGAGACATTTGAAAAATATTTCCCACTATCTTTTTTTTTCCAAATGACAGTAGAGTTCTCTTCCTTCTGTGATGACCCTCACATACACTGCTCTGTCTTCCCTGGGACAGTCTCCCTCTACTTGAAGGAAGATTCCCATCTTCTATCAATTTCAGTCTCTCCATCAACTTAAATATTTTGTCTTTCTAGCAACTTCAATGTCACCTCCTTGGAAGGCCCTTCTTTGAACAAACTCAGAGAGTCCTTTTTAAAATTTTTTCTTTATCACTGACATCTGTGCTTTTTTTGTAGGGCTTATCACACTTCCTAATTTCTTTTTGCTTTTGACTTCCTTTTGCCTGTGTCCTCCACTGGACTGCTTGCACCATAAAGGTAAACACCTTTGTGTGATTTATCCAGAGCCCCTCACATAGGCTTCCAACAGTGATTGCTGGATGGATGGAGAAATGAACAAACTCATATTTAATTGAACTTATAGGTGAGGACTTTCAGGAGGCACAGCATTAATGCACTGGGATGGTGTCCCACTAGGGGCCAATTTTCAAGCTTACTATTTTCCTTAGAGGCAAGGATAGGATTTTCCTTCTTTAACCCAAGAAACCAGCTCTATTGAGTGGGTTTGGGGATAAGAGCCACATGAGAAGAGAAGTGAGGTGAAGATAGCTCTTTATCAGTTTCCTACCCCCATAAGCAATGACATAATCCATCATAGCTAAAGAATGCCCTGGAATCAGGACAAAATTAGACCAGTACTTTAGAATTTTACACAGAGTATGTTATAGTTGAGAATTTGAATTCAACAGCACTTAATCAGATAACTTAGGACAATGGAAAAAATTAATAAGCAGTAGGCTAAAAAGAGTGGGTTAGATTTTCCTGAATTTGTAGTGAATCTCTACAGCAGCATTTGAAGGTCTATTATATGTCAGATACCTATAGGCACTGAGGGAAAAATGAATGGAAAAAAAGCAGCAGGTATATAAGGTTATCTGCTATTATTACATCTTTCTTTCCAGAAAATATACTTGGAGTTCCGGAAGGAAAAAAAAAAAGACCATCTCAAATTTTTACCTTGTCTTCTCTTGAGAACTGAATGCCATCAACTGTGTTACTCTCCAAGTGCCCCTCTGCCATAACCATCCAGACTACTAAGATGTAGCCCCCATATTCTGACACTTTCCTGCCTCCTGGAGCACTGTCTTTGATGGAGGGGTGGTTATCTGTAACCGCCTATCTGTACTTCTGCTTCTCATAAAGTGGAATTGTGAGTGAGTGTTATCAATCCAGTTCCTTAGGCCCATTTTGCCTAACAGTTAGTAGTTTAAAACATAACATCTAGATCCTGTAGACAAATGTATGAAAAGGTTAATGGATTTTAGAGGGACAGAAGAATTATTTGTGAAAATCATGAATTATCTATCACTTACAAGGAACCTCTGTGATTTTCAGTGGGCCATTTGTTATTGTGGAAATGTCAAGGTATAATAAGTTCCTTTAGTTTCTCTAGGTAAAGTTAGCCATTTGTTTTCAGGCCATGGCTTTGCTAAAGCCATTTTCATGATGAATTGTAATTATTTGGTTTTGTGTTACATATTCACTAAAATGTGAGCATCTTAAAAGCAGGGATCATGCTGATGCCAGTTTGTAAACCTTGTGCAGAGCCAGAAATATAATGCTTGGTTACTATAGAAGAGATAAGTTATAATGGAATCCTTGTCCTCTAAGTTATACAATTTCTAAGATGGACAAATAACTCAAGACAGTTATTTGCTAAGGACTAAAAGAGAACTTTGTAATAATTGCTAAAGAGATCCAGAAAAGAAAAGAAGTTGGTGTGTGCTGGAGCACACAGAAGGTGTCTAAAGTACATGGTAAGAGATACAGAGGGAAAGAATGGATCTCCAAGCATACACAATGGCATAGCTAATATATTGGGGCAGGAAAACACAATAGCATATTTAATAGAGTTTGCTAATTAATTAATGAATAATTAGAAATATTAAGGGCCTAAGTTTAGGTAATAACGCTAAAAGTGGATGAAAAGTAAAAGATATCTTGTATATCTTAAGCCCAAGTTGCTGGGAGAATAAGCTTTCATTCAGAAGGCATGATCAGTCATGACACAGCTAAGTACGAGGGTCCGGCAACACTTGGAATGTGGAGAAGGCACTCAGGGTAAAAGTTTCTAGAAGAGATGTTAGAATAGATATTTGTACATCCATCATAGCAGCATTATTTACAATAGCCAAAATTTGGAAACAACCCAAATGCCCATCAACAGATGAGTCGGTAAACAAAAGGTACTATATTCATACAATGAAATATTATTCAGCTTTGGGAATTCCTGGACAGTCCAGTGGTTAGGACTCCATGTTTCCACTGCAACAGGCAAGGGTTCAATCCCCAATGGGGAACTGAGATCCTGCACGCCACATAATATGGTCTCTCTCTCTCTGTGTCTCTCTCTCTATATATATATAATTATAATTCAACATGAAAATGGCTTTAGCAAAGTCATGGGCAGAAAAGGAATGGCTAACTTTACTTAGAAAAGCTAAAGAAGGCTTATATTTCCTGCCATTTCCACAATGGCAAGTGGCCCACTGAAAATCACAGAAGTTCCTCATAGGTAATAGAATGAAAATGTTTAATAGAATTATGTATATATATAATTCAACCTTAAAAAGGAATAAAATTCTAATATGTTACAACGTGAATGAATCTTGAAGACATGCTGAGTGAAATAAACCAGTCACAGAAAGACAAATACTGTATGATTCCACTTACATGAAGTTCCTAGTCAAATTCATAGAGACAGAAAGTAGAATGGTGGTTGCCAGGGGCTGGGGTTGGGGAGTGGGGGAGACAAAGAATGATTATTTAATGGACAAAGAGTTTCAATTTGGGTTGACAAAAAATTTCTGGATGCATATAATACCATGGATGCATATAATACCATGGAACAAGACCCTGAAAAATGGTTATCATGGTAAATTTTAGGTTGTGCATATCTTAACACACCAAAAAAGAGATATTAGATCTGCATATTGTCCTCATAAAAGGGATCATTAATCCCATGGGAGAAGTGAGAGCTCTGAGGAAAAGTGAAAAACAAGAAAAGAATAGAATCCTAGGGAATGCCTAAAGGAAAAGAAATTTAGACAAACCTTCCAAGAGTTGGCATCCCTAACATTCAAACTTCTACCCTACAAGTTAAATTTGAAAAATCTTAGTCTCATGGATTATTCCTGAAAAGTTCAGTGGAGGCATTGAAATGTAAAATTGCTGAGGTGTAGAAAAGATGGCAGTGATTTTAATCTACTTTCCAAGTTGTTACAGTGACAACTCTATGAATATATTTTCAACAAATATTAGTAGCTGCTTGGCAAGAAATGAGTTCTTGATAGTCATTGGCTTCTAGCCAGTTTTTCTCTCAGAGCTTGAAAAGGGAAATGAATGCATCACAAAATATTTTCATTTCACTCAGTAGCGGAATTGTGGTTCTGTACATGTGGAATGCAAGGAAAGGATGAGTGTATACACGTATGTGTATGTGTAGAGAAATACGAGGAATATATGTAAAGAATATAAGACTTACAAAATACAGCACCCCAGCACCTGTAATTGTGTTTCCTTAGATAAACTTTGTTTTTTTTTAAAAACAGGAATATTAAAATGGTTTTCAAGGAGAAGTACTGATGGTCTTTTCTTTGCCATCCCATCCAGGTAGGCAGGTGAAACAAATAGGTCTCTAAATTGCAAATAAGACTTTGTTATAAAGAGATTTTTTTTCTTTTAAAGTTCATTTAAAATACGCCAGATTTTTCTAGGAATATATACTAATAATCTTGTTCTACTCCATGCCCAAGATCGGGGGCAGTGGCCGAAAGGAGCTACCCCACGTCCGAGGTAAGGAGTGGTGGCTGCGCTTTGCTGGAACAGCTGTGAAGAGATACTCCCACATTCAAGGTAAGAGAAACCCAAGTAAGATGTAGGCACTGAGAGAGGGCCTCAGAGGGCAGATGGACTGAAACCACAATCACAGACAACAGGCAAATCTGATCACATGGACCACGGCCTTGTCTAACTCAATGAAACCAAGCTGTGCCCTGTGGGGCCACCCAAGATGAATGGATCATGGTGGAGAGCTCTGACAGAATGTGGTTCACTGGAGAAGGGAATGGCAAACCACTTCAGTATGCTTGCCTTGAGAACCCCATGAACAGTATGAAAAGGCAAAATGATAGGATACTGAAGGAGGATCTCTCCAGGTCAGTAGGTGCCCAACATACTACTGGAGATCAGTGGAGAAATAACTCCAGAAAGAATGAAAGGATGGAGCCAAAGCAAAAGCAACACATAGTTGTGGATGGGACTGATGATAGAAGCAAGGTTCGATGCTATAAAGAGCAATATTGCATAGGAACCTGGACTGTTAGTTCCATGAATCAAGGCAAGTTGGAAGTGGTCAAACAGGAGATGGCAAGAGTGAACATCGACATTCTAGGAATAAGCGAACTAAGATGGACTGGAATGGGTGAATTTAACTCAGATGACTATTATATATCTACTATTGTGTGCAGGAATCCCTCAGAAGAAATGGAGTAGCCATTATAGTCAACAAAAGAGTTCGAAATGCAGTGCTTAGATGCAATCTTAAAAACAAGAGAATGATCTCTGTTCACTTCCAAGGCAAACTATTCAATATCACGGTAATCCAGCTCTATGCCCTGACCAGTAATGTTGAAGAAGCTGAAGTTGAACAGTTTTATGAAAACCTACAAGATCTTCTAGAACTAACAGCCAAAAGAGATGTCCTATTCATTACAGGGGACTGGAATGCAAAAGTAGGAAGTCAAGAAACACCTGGAGTAACAGGCAAATTTGGCTTTGGAGTACAGAATGAAGCAGGGCAAAGGCTAATGAAGTTTTGCCAAGAGAACACACTGGTCATAGCAAATACTCTCTTTCAGCAACACAAGAGAAGATTCCATACATGGTCATCACCAGATGGTCAACACTGAAATCATATTGATTATATTCTTTGCAGCCAAAGATGGAGAAGCTCTATACAGTCAGCAAAAACAAGACTGGGAGCTGACTGTGCCTCAGACCATGAACTTCTTATTGCCAAATTCAGATGAAATTAAAGAAAGTGGAAAAAACCACTAGACCATTCAGGTATGATCTAAACCAAATCTCTTACGACTATACAGTGGAAGAGAGAAACAGATTTAAGGGACTAGATCTGATAGACAGAGTGCCTGATGAACTATGGGCGGAGGTTCATGACATTGTACAGGAGACAGGAATCAAGACCATCCTCAAGAAAAAGAAATGCAAAAAAGCAAAATGGCTCTCTGAGGAGGCCTTACAAATAGCTGTGAAAAGAAGGGAAGCGGAAAGCAAAGGAGAAAAGGAAAGATATAAGCTTCTGAATGCAGAGTTCCGAAGAATAGCAAGGAGAGATAAGAAAGCCTTCCTCAGTGATCAATGCAAAGAAATAGAGGAAAAGAACAGAATGGGAAAGACTAGAGATCTTTTCAAGAAAATGACAGATACCAAGGGAACATTTCATGCAAAGATGTGCTCGATAAAGGGCAGAAATGGTCTGGACCTAACAGAAGCAGAAGATATTAAGAAGAGGTGGCAAGAATACACAGAAGAACTGTACAAAAAAGATCCTCACGACTCAGATAATCATGATAGTGTAATCACTCACCTAGAGCCAGACATCCTGGAATGTGAAGTCAAGTGGGCATTAGGAAGCATCACTATGAACAAAGCTAGTGGAGATGATGGAATTCCAGTTGAGCTATTTCAAATCCCAAAAGATGATGCTGTGAAAGTGCTGTACTCCATATGTCAGCAAATTTGGAAAACTCAGCAGTGGCCACAGGACTGGAAAAGGTCAGTTTTCATTCCAATCCCAGAGAAAGGCAATGCCAAAGAATGCTCAAACTACCGCACAATTGCACTCATCTCACATGCTAGTAAAGTAATGCTCAAAATTCTCCAAGCCAGGCTTCAGCAATACGTGAACCGTGAACTCCCTGATGTTCAAGCTGGTTTTAGAAAAGGCAGAGGAACCAGAGATCAACTTGCCAACATCCACTGGATCATCAAA
The DNA here is from genome assembly GCA_006408675.1 of Madoqua kirkii. NCBI lineage: Eukaryota > Metazoa > Chordata > Mammalia > Artiodactyla > Bovidae > Madoqua > Madoqua kirkii. The sequence goes on along the minus strand of SJYC01077812.1, from coordinate 93 downwards.
AAAGGAAGAGAGTTCCAGAAAAACATCTCTTTCTGCTTTCTTGACTATGCCAAAGCCTTTGACTGTGTGGACCACAATCAATTGTGGAAAATT
>SJYC01077809.1:0-11075 GCA_006408675.1 Madoqua kirkii | reverse complement strand
ATCGAAGGCAGGCACTTTAACCTCTGAGCCACCAGGGAAGCCCAAGGGGAGAAAAAGCCTGAACAGGATAGGTTATACCACCATAATAACTTTAAAACTCACACTGGCTTACAGTAAGAAAAGTTTGTTTCTTGATCATGCAAAGAACACCTCAACTGTTCTCCATGTAGTAGGCTAAGTGTTCCTAGGTGCTGTGACTTGATGGCATATTTGACTCAATATATGTTTTCACAATGACCATCACATGGGAAAAAAGCCCAGAAAATCACACTTTGGCCTTTAAATGCTTCTGTCTGAAAATTATGTACATTACTTCTGCTCACATTTCACTGACCAAAGCAAGTTGCATGACCATGTTTACCTTAAGGGAAATGGAAATACCATCTTTCCACCTGGAAGATGTAAGAACACACTGGGGGCATTAGGAATGGCTACCCCAACAGGACACTCATTTCCACCTTGGATAGGCTACTTCCTATTTTGGAGAACAAATTGTAAACAAGTTCATATGAAGCCAAATATATGTGAGTTTGAGGTGGAAACTTTAGATATTGTGTCCATTTCAGAACTGTGAGAATAGCACCTGCATTCACAAAATACTGCCTTGGAAATAAAAAATTCTGGGAGGTGGAATTTTCTATACAATAGTCCATGTTCTAGTGCTTCAAAATATGTCTATTCTAGAACTGCCATATGACCCAGCAATCCCACTGCTGGGCATACACACTGAGGAAACCAGAACTGAAAGAGACATGTGTACGCCAATGTTCATCACAGCAATGTTTACAATAGCTAGGACATGGAAGCAACCTAGATGTCCATCAGCAGATGAATGGATAAGAAGCTGTGGTACATATACACAATGGAATATTATTCAGCTATTAAAAAGAATGCATTTGAATCAGTTCTAATGAGGTGGATGAAACTGGAGCCTATTACAGAGAGTGAAGTAAGCCGGGAAAAAACACACCAATACAGTATACTAACGCATATATATGGAATTTAGAAAGATGGTAGCAATAACCCTATATGTGAGACAGCAAAAGAGACACAGATGTAAAGAACAGACTTCTGGACTCTGTGGGAGAAGGTGAAGGTGGGATAATTTGAGAGAAGAGCATTGAAACATGTATATTACCATATGTGAAGTAGATCGCCAGTCCAGGTTCGATGCATGAGACAGGGTGCTCAGGGCCAGGGCACTGGGATGACCCTGAGGGATGGGATGGGGAGGGAGGTGGGAGGGGGTTTCAGGATGGGGAACACATGTACACCCATGGCTGATTCATGTCAATGTATGGCAAAAATCACCACAATATTGTAAAGTAATTAGCCTACATTTAAAATAAATAAATTCTATCCCTTGTTTTTCATACTGTCATAAAAATATTAGAAGACTACTGTAATACCTTCTTTGCCAATGAATTATGCTAGGTTTTCTGGAAATGTTTGTTTGCAATCACCTTTCTAAAACTAATAGTTCAGGTGTAATTTAACAAAGAAAAAAGGGAACTATTGTCCATTTTTCTAAATTCTCTGTTTCTATAAATGAATATTGTTTTAAGCCATATTAACTTTGAACAATCATATTTCATAATTAACTCAATTTGAACTTGTCGATTTCAATGCAAGTCTTTTGCACACATGCTAATTCTCTTTCCCCCAACTCTGCATTTGGCTGAGAGCTGTCATGTTTGTTGTTAAGAAGTTAAGTCTACAATTTTTAATTTATCTATTTTTTATCTTGCTAAATTCTGCTTATATTTACAGATTAGAAGTCAGCAAAGTTTTTATACAAAGAGCCAGATAGCAAATATCTCAAGCTTTGTGATCCATATAAAATCTCCAGCACATATTCTTTTTGTTTTTCACAGTGCTTCACAAATATCAAAACAATTCACAGCTTGAGAGCTATGAAAACAAAATGAAAAAAAAAAACAAAAAAAACCAAAAAAAACCAGGCTGTGGGATGGATTTGGCTCACAGGCTGTAGTTTGCCAAACCTTGTTTTAGATTATTGAGCTTCTTTTGGATTCTGATTTGATCAACTGGTATATCAGGATTTCTAACTTCCCTAGTTTGTCATTTATATATTTTATTAGACTAATAGAATGCTCTTAACTAGTCAATACTTAAACATGTTTAAGAGAATGAGAGTGAGCAAAAAGCCTCAGAGCACCCCAGTACAGATTTCTCTGCAGGTGGGCCATTAATCCATTACTTTCTGTTCTGTAGGTATACTTGAATCACAAATCCACTTAACTATGTTGTCACACAATTAACTCAATGTGCTATCATAAAAGACTTCACTCAGTGCTTCGCTTAGATACCAAAACACTGTCTCTCTATAGTATTCGTCTGAGAAGGTCTATTTATAATATCTAAAATAGTAACCTAATTTTGTCTGGCCCAAATTATTTTTAGTGAACTAATACTGCCTCCTTGTGATCAATTCCTTAAGTACTCACAAATCACCTAAATAATCAAATTTAGATTTCTTTCATAATCTACATTCACGTTTATTGTCATAATTTGCCACAAATCTCTATCCAAGATTAAAAAGAGAGATTAGTTTATCTTACCTTTTAGCTACTCTACTATTCTACACTGCTTTCCAGATATAACTTTCAAAGGCCTAGCAACTTATTCACTACATTTATTCACTGCTCTAGATCAAAGATCGGCAAATTCTAGCCCACAGATCAAACGCAGCATGCCATCTGTTTTTGTAAATAAAGTTTTATAGGAACACAGCCATGCTCACTTTTATGTATTGTTCATGCCTGCTTTTCCTTTACAATGAGAGAGTCGAATAGCTTTCAACACAGACTGCATATCCCCCAAAGCCTAAAATAATTACTACGAGGCCCTTTGTGTCAGCCTCTTTGTGGCCCCATGGACTGTAGCTCTCCAGGGCTCCTCTGTCCATGAAATTTTTCTGGGCAAGAATACTAAGCGCGTTGCCATTTCCTACTTCAGGGGATCTTCCTGACCTAGGGATTAAAGCTGCATCTCTTGGTCTCCTCCATAGGCAGGCAAATTCTTTACCACTAGTGCCACCTGGGAATCCCCATAAGGACCTTTAGCCCCGAATAGGTCTGGATTCAAACTTTGTATTCACCTATCCAATGCTTTATTTTCACTTTATTAATATCTATTTCTTCTCTGTACTGACTAAAAATCATTCTTCCCAACAGAGATAAGAAAAGCAAAATAGGAATAGAGGCCAGCAACTCACATTATCTTGAGATACCATATTATCTCTTGCCATTCCTCTAGATCAGACCCCCCCAGAAGCTCTTATCCTGACTAACCCTGCTTCTCATTTTATCACTCATCCTGTCTTTCCCAATTTGTCCTCTGGGCTGCTACTCAGACAACCTTTTCAATAGGCAGATCCAGTTTAAGTATCTTAAACTCTTCAAGGATTTCCTACCATATTCAACACAAAAATCTAAACTCTTTCTTATGGCACAAAACACCGTCTTCATGACTCAGCTCTTACTGGTCATGCATCTCTTCTCATCCTGCTGCTCTTCTCGCCTATGAACACTCAGTGCTCAGCCACGTTGAACCTCTCTGAGTTGCTATATCCTCACACCTCTCTGCATTTTGCGTGCCTTCTCTCTCTCCAGAATACTTTCTTACTGATATATTCTCCTTTCTCTCTGGCCCTCTTCAAGTCTCAAGTCAAGTATTTTCTCCTTTGGAATTTTTTCTATTTCTCCTGTATACATAGGACAGCTTTGTTCTTTGATATCATGGTGCTGTGTGTGTGTGTGTGTGTGCGTATGTGCGTGTATAAACATACACATATCTATTTATCAATCAATTCTATTTAACTAGTTTATCATTTTGCATTATAATCTGGCTGCATGCCTGCCTCTGTACTTCAGTTCAGTTCAGTTCAGTCGCTTAGTTGTGTCTGACTCTTTGCAACCCCATGAATCACAGCACGCCAGGCTTCCCTGTTCATCACCATCTCTCGGAGTTCACTCAGACTCACATCCATCGAGTCCATGATGCCATCGAGCCATCTCATCCTCTGTCGTCCCCTTCTCCTCCTGCCCTCAATCCCTCCCAGCATCAGAGTCTTTTCCAGTGAGTCAACTCTTCACATGAGGTGGCCAAAGTACTGGAGTTTCAGCTTTAGCATCATTCCTTCCAAAGAAATCCCAGGGTTGATCTCCTTCAGAGTGCACTGGTTGGATCTCCTTGCAGTCCAAGGGACTCTCAAGAGTCTTCTCCAACAATAGAGTTCAAAAGCATCAGTTCTTCAGTGCTCAGCCTTCTTCACAGTCCAACTCTCACATCCATACATGACCACAGGAAAAACCATAGCCTTGACTAGACAAACCTTAGTCGGCAAAGTAATGCCTCTGCTTTTGAATATACTATCTAAGTTGGTCATAACTTTTCTTCCAAGGAGTAAGCGTCTTCTAATTTCATGGCTGCAGTCACCATCTGTAGTGATTTTGGAGCCCCCAAAAATAAAGTCTGACACTGTTTCCACTGTTTCCTCATCTATTTTCCATGAAGTGATGGGACCGGATGCCATGATCTTCGTTTTCTGAGTGTTGAGCTGTAAGCCAACTTTTTCACTCTCCTCTTTCACTTTCATCAAGAGGCTCTTTAGTTCTTCTTCACTTTCTGCTATAAGGGTGGTATCATCTGCATATCTGAGGTTATTGATATTTCTCCCAGCAATCTTGATTCCAGCTTGTGTTTCTTCCAGCCCAGCATTTCTCATGATGTACTCTGCATAGAAGTTAAATAAGCAGAGTGACACTATACAGCCTTGACGTACTCCTTTTCCTATTTGGAACCAGTCTATTGTTCCATGTCCAGTTCTAACGGTTGCTTCCTGACCTGCATACAGATTTCTCAAGAGGCAGGTTAGTAAGTAACTTGAGGCTGTTAACTGCAATTCTGATCTTATGATCTCTAGAGTCTAATACACACCCTAGTGCAGAAACTCTAAGGTGCCTAAGACTGTCTTAGGAACTTTTCATGGTACCACTCACTAGGTCAGAAAAAATATGTTATAGCTCTGTTTATTAAGTAGTTAGTAAACAACAAGATTCATGTCTAGCAACTTAGTGAAAGTCGCTCAGTTATATCCGACTCTTTGCAACTCCGATGGAGTACACAGTCCATGGGATTTCTCAGGCCAGAATACTGGAGTGGGTAGCCATTCCCTTCCTCCAGGGTATCTTCCCAATTCAGGGATCGAACCTAGGTCTCCCTAGGGCCACCAGGGAATCATTTCAAAAATAATAATTTAAATAAAAATATCATTCTTGAATAACTATAATAACTTAGTAATGAAATGTGTGTATCTGTAAGGCATTATACAACTTCTCAAATGTGAGAATTAGATTGGATACTGTCACCCTCATTTCCTGCTCTATACTGATTTTAGTATTTGTTTTTATCACAACAGTCACTGAAAGGTCAGCTTTACCAGGATATAATGCTATAGAGAGAAATACATTGTGACCTAATGTTGAGATGGTAAACTACCTTAAGCTAGTAGTTTTCTCAGGGTCTCACAGATATCAAATCTCATTGCCTTTTGCTTGAAAATTAAAAATGCTCCACAACACCCCTGTGAGTTCACTGCAGTATCTTTGGCACACAGTCTGGGGAACCATAACCACAGTACCCACAGGTTCATGAGGTGTCTGTGTAATCCACTCCAGCTAGAAAACAGTAGTTACAGAATTGGTATCAATAAAAATTTCTAGCCAGATGGTAAATATTTTAGGATCATAGGCTATATAGTTTCTTTAACAACTACTCAATTTTACCAATGTAGCATTAAAGCAGATATAAATACATAAGTGAGTGGACATGACTGTGTTCTAATATAACTTTATTTACAAAAACAGATGGCCCACTCATGGGCTAGTGTTTATCAATACTAGCCCAGGTTGAAAAATTATAGAAAGTCTTTTACAAGGTGTATTCTTTACAAATTAAAGTTACTAAAAAGGTATAAACAAAAGGTGAGACAAAATACTATGAGTCTATACTGATATGAATAAGTTAATAAATTGAAACTTTTACGAGGCACAGAATTACAGAAGTGTGATAGTATGATTTATTGAAGAAATACATGTTTAATCTTCACCCTAATTTCTGGTTCACAGCTCCTCAAACCCTAGGAATTTCCTAAGTGTGTAGAGTGATAAAGGTGTCTATTGTTTCACTAATGAGATGACTTTTGGACCTCATCTAACCATGGAGGCTGGTTGCCAGGAGAACCAACCAGGCAATTAAGAAGGTTGGAACTTTCCACGGCACCCCTAGACCTCCAGGTAGAGAAGAGGAGTTGAAGGTTGAATCAACTGCCAATAGCCAATGATATAATCAATCATGACTATTTAATGAAGCCTCTATAAAAAATCCAAAGGGACAGGTTCAGAGAACTTTGGGGTTAATGAAACCTGGACAGCTGGCGAGAGTGGTATGCTCAGAAAATCTTTGGCCCTTCCCACCAAGCCCTGTGCATCCCTTTCATCTGGCTGTTTCTGAATTATATCATTTTACAATAAACTGGTGACCTAGTCAGTACTGGTTTCGTTAAAAATTTCGCTCAGGTTTTCCCATAAGCTGTTATGGAAAAACCCAAATAAACTTTCTGGCCAACCTAACAGTTTTTTCCAGTAGGTCAGAAGTACAGGTAATAACCTGGACTTGTTATTGGCATCTGGCAGAGCAGGGAGGGTGCACGTGCAGGTTTCCAGACTGAGCCCTCAACCTGTGGAATCTGATGCTAGCTCCAGGTGGACAGTATCCAAATTGAATTCTTGAACACTGAGCTGATGCTCTGAGAATTTCTTAGTGGAGATATGAGGAACCTTGCCCTCCACGTTGGAAATTGAATCTCAGAAAACCAAAAGAAAAGGGAAAGGGATTAATTTCACATGCAGAAGCCTCACAGATACCATCTTAAAGTAAACAACATCAATGAAGATATACATATAAATTGCAGAACACTCAATAGGATACAATAAGAGAAATACAAAATCAATGGTGTGATATTTAGGCCAAAAAGCTATAACTATTAATTGATCATTAGGAAACATCAACTAAAAAAAAAAAAACTAAAAAAAAAAAAAAAAGGAAACATCAACTAAAACCTGAATTAAGGGTCAGTCTATAAAATAACTGACCTGTAATCTTCATAAACGTCAGTCATGAAGTCAAGGAAAGACTAGAACACTGCTCAGGAAATATGGTGGCAATAGACACCTGCAAACAAAATGTGCCTCTATATGGCGCGTAATTCCAAACTGGGCCCTTCTGCCCCACAGAACAGTATTAATATGATTGGTAAGATGTGAATGTGCTGTGAGGATTAGACATTAGCAATCACTCAATGTTTATTTCTTGATGGTGTTGGTTTTGCTGTGTTTACATGAGATAATATCTTTGCTTGCAAGATATACCATGAAGTATTCAGAGCAGTTGGGGAATTCAGTTAGCAGCTTATTCTCAAATTGTTCAATAAAACAAAGTTCTTTGTACTGTACTTACAACTATTCTGTAACTTTGAGATTATTTCCATTAAAATTTTGGAATCTCTAAAATTAACAGTGGAGGGACAGATGCGCAAGGATTGCTGCTCTATATTGAGCAGAAGAGCTGGCCCTCTCCCATCCCAGGGGAGTTTCCTCATCTCCTTACCCAGCAAGCACATTCTAGGGAATGTACAAGGATAATGATTATAGATAGTATTGTTTGTTCTCCCTTTTTTCTGACATGAAAGTGAAAAGTGTTCATTGCTCAGTTGTGTCAGATTGTTTGCGACCCACGGACTGTAGCCCACCGGGCTCTTTTGTTCATGGAATTCTCCAGGCAAGAATACTGGAGTGGATAGCTATTCCCTTCTCTAAAGAATCTTTCTGACCCAGGGATCAAACCCAGGTTTCTTGCATCACAGGCAGATTCTTTACTGTCTGAGCCACCAGGGAAGGCCCATTGATCCCTGGGTCCAGAAGAGCCCCTGGAGAAGGGAATGGCTACCATTCTAATATTCTTGCCTAGAAAATTCCATGGACAGAGAAGCCTGGCAGGTTACAGTCCATGGAGTCACAAAGAGTTGGTATGACTATGACTGAATAACAAATACAACTTTCCTTTTATTTAAGGCATGGAAATGGGTAAATTTTACTCAACCCAAAACTCTTTACTGAATATTACTATATTCTCAGCATTTTATGAGTTGGATAAGGAAAGAAAACAAACATGTATAGAACAACTCTATGTATCAGGCAGGGAAGATGAAGAATGGCTTCTTCCCTTAAGGACCATATACATTAGCTGAGTAGACAAGACTGACATAAATTTACTATGAGAAACACACCATATAATTACTAATTTATATAAATGGGTTAGCTTCATTTCTCACCCTGTTCATTGCAATTCCAACAGGAAAAGAGTACTAAAGATCCTTAACTAAGAAAGACAAGAAGATAAGAGCAAAAGTATGAAACAGAGCGGCCAGTATAGATCCAAACAAAGTGAGAAGACAAAGAACCTTTTGTACATGCTGGAACAAAGACAGAGTTGGAACCCTACAAGATACTTAGTATTTATGAATTCATCAATTCAATTCAATTCATCATTTATCAATTCATCAATTCAAGGTGGCCTGTTAGCCACCTTGATGTCCATAATATTCAGTTCAGTTCAGTTCAGTTCAGTTACTCAGTCATGTCCGACACTTTGCGATCCCATGAATTGCAGCATGCCAGGCCTCTCTGTCCATCACCAACTTCTGGAGTTTACTCAGACTCATGTCCATCGAGTCAGTGATGCCATCCAACCATCTCATCCTCTGTCGTCCCCTTCTCCTCCTGCCCCCAATCCCTCCCAGCACCAGGGTCTTTTCCAATAAGTCAACTCTTCACATGAGGTGGCCAAAGTATTGGAGTTTCAGCTTCAACATCAGTCCTTCCAATGCACACCCAGGACTGATCTCCTTTAGGATGGACTGGTTGGATCTCCTTGCAGTCCAAGGGACTCCCAAGAGTCTTCTCCAAAACCACAGTTCAAGAGCATCAATTCTTCGGTATTCAGCCTTCTTCACAGTCCAACTCTCACATCCATACATGACCACTGGAAAAACCATAGCCTTGGCTAGACAGACCGTTGTTGGCAAAGTAATGTCTCTGCTTTTTAATATGCAACCAACCAACTAGACCACCTATCTAGGTTGGTCATAACTTTCCTTCCAAGGAGTAAGTGTCTTTTAATTTCATGGCTGCAATCACCATCTGCAGTGATTCTGGAGCCCCCAAAATAAAGGTAGAAATGTGAATGGCACACACTGTGAAACCAGTGGACAGGCAATGAGTCAACTGGCAATTGAATAAACCTAAGTGATCACTCAGAATCCACATCAGGGAATTTGCTGGCTTTCCAGTGGTTAGGACTCTGTGCTTTCACTGCTGAAGGTACAAGTTCAATTCCTGGCTGGGGAACTAAGAAACCAGCAGACACCGGATATGGTAAAAAAAAAAAAATCCACATAGAATTAGCACAAAAGTAAGAAAACATTGGAGGTTTAGGATATTTTTCTAGGTTAGAGATTATCAAACTGAAATCGTTAACAGATATTTTCTGTTCCAATAAATTTGGGATGCAGCCAAACGAATTCAGGCAAGTTTCTTTATTACAGAACTTCTCAGAGGCTGAAGCATGCTTGTGTGCATTGGACACCTCAAAGGAGAAGCACTCTAAGCAGCATTTCACGTAGCTCAGGAGCCATATCAAAACTACCATGAACAATGTCTACCATGGAGACAGAATGAATAGAAAAGGAGATACTTTGAGAAATAGAGCATCAAAAGGAATAATAATAATAGCTGCATATTATGTTTCCTGGAAAATTCATCCTGTTCTAAGGTTTAGTACTTAATTTTATCTTGACAACAATCATATGATATACTTATGATCCCCATTTTACTTTGAGGAAAATTAGATAGAAATGTTAAGTAAATTGCCAAAGGTCATACAACTAGAAAATGGTCAAGCCAGGATTCAGACTCAAGCAGCCTGGCTCCAGCACCCATCTTAGCCATTATACTATGTAACTGACCAATGAAATCCTTACACATCTATTCCAAAGTAAACTGTTAGTTGGATATTAAGCAAGGATGAAAAATAAGCATGATGGTTAATTTAAACAGAAAGCTAGGAACTTAATTTAATGAAATTGGGAATATGGATAGGAGGTAAAAAAGAAAGTTTTTCATTATAATTATGAAGATATAGTCATGATAATCCATAGATTGTTAAAAATCAGCATTTTAGGCAAAGATTATGCACTCTAATTTCCTAGCCCATGCTAAGTAAACCAATATGGCGAGCACTTGAAAAGAGTCCTCACTCACTGTGACTCTCTTCATGTCTAGCTGGCGCAGCTGCATCATATTCTGAAGGACTGTGTGCTTGTACCATGACTCTTGAGCTATGGGATTGCCATCAAAGGTGATGTCTGAGAGAGAAGTGGAGTCGGCGAGGCAGCAAACACTCTCAAAGCTGAGGAGAGACAGAAACCAGTGGATTACTGCAAGCCCTTCAAAGAACACTTTGTTTTGCTTAACATACATTATTTTTTAGAACACCTTCAGATTTACAGAAAAACTGAGAAGACAGTTCAGAGTTCCCACATGCTCCACACCAACTTTCCTCTATTATTAACATCATTAATTAGTATATATTTTACAATTAATGAACAAATATTGATATATTCTTACTAACTCAATATTTTACCCAGAGTTCTTTCAGTTCAGCCGCTCAGTCGTGTCCAACTCTTTGAGACCCCATGAATCGCAGTATGCCAGGCCTCCCTGTTCATCACCAACTCCCGGAGTTCACCCAGACTCACATCCATCAAGTCCGCGATGCCATCCAGCCATCTTATCCTCGGTCGTCCCCTTCTCCTCCTGCCCCCAATCCCTCCCAGCATCAGAGCCTTTTCCAATGAGTCAACTCTTCACATTAGGTGGCCAAAGTACTGGAGTTTCAGCTTTAGCATCATTCCTTCCAAAGAAATCCCAGGG
>SJYC01077808.1:0-41449 GCA_006408675.1 Madoqua kirkii | reverse complement strand
CTGTCCATCACCAACTCCTGGAGTTCACTCAGACTCACGTCCATCGAGTCAGTGATGCCATCCAGCCATCTCATCCTCGGTCATCCCCTTCTCCTCCTGCCCCCAATCCCTCCCAGCATCAGAGTCTTTTCCAGCGAAACTCCAGTGCTGGAGTTTCACCTTTAGCATCATTCCTTCCAAAGAAATCCCAGGGCTGATCTCCTTGCAGTCCAAGGGACTCTCAAGAGTCTTCTCCAACACCACAGTTCAAAAGCATCAATTCTTCGGTGCTCAGTTTTCTTCACAGTCCAACTCTCACATCCATATATGACTACTGGAAAAACCATAGCCTTGACTAGATGGACCTTTGTTGGCAAAGTAATGTCTCTGCTTTTGAATATACTATCTAGGTTGGTCATAACTTTTCTTCCAAAGAGTAAGCGTCTTTTAATTTCATGGCTGCAGTCACCATCTGTAGTGATTTTGGAGCCCCCCAAAATAAAGTCTGACACTGTTTCCACTGTTTCTCCATCTATTTCCCATGAAGTGGTGGAACTGGATGCCAAGATCTTCGTTTTCTGAATGCTGAGCTTTAAGCCAACTTTTTCACTTTCCTCAAGAGGCTTTTTAGTTCCTCTTCACTTTCTGCCATAAGAGTGTTGTCATCTGCACATCTGAGGTTATTGATTTTTCTCCCAGTAATCTTGATTCCAGCTTGTGCTTCTTCCAGTCCAGCGTTTCTCATGATGTACTCTGTATAGAAATCAAATAAGCACGGTGACAATATACAGCTTTGACGTACTCCTTTTCCTATTTGGAACCAGTCTGTTGTTCCATGTCCAGTTCTAACTACTGCTTCCTGACCTGCATACAGATTTCTCAAGAGGCAAGTCAGGTGGTCTGGTTTTCCCATCTCTCTCAGAATTTTCCACAGTTTATTGTGATCCACACAGTCAAAGGCTTTGGCATAGTCGTAGAGAATACATAAATAATTATGACTAACTTCCAATAAATCTTTAATTTTTTGGACACTTAAATTTGAACTTCATATAGTTCTCACATGTCACAAGTATTACTCTTTTTTTTTAACAACTATTTCTCAGCAATTAAAAAATATAACAAAAAATTTGGGGGCAATACAAAAACATGCAACAAGCCATATTTGGCTGCTTGCTCTAAAGTTTGCTGATCAAAAACAACCGTTTTCTCCCAAAATCTAAGGCAAAGCACATCCTCAGTAAGGACCACCCTACATGGCCTTTTATCTCTTCTATTTTGATGAGGTAGTGTTTTGGACATTCATAAGACCAACATGCCATCAAGACTCACATGCCACAGTTCCCATAACTGATGTTGTTGTTCTGTCATTAAGTTGTGTCTGACTCTTTGAGACCCCATGGGCTGCAGCACACCAGGCTTCCCTGTTCTTCGCCATCTCCCGGAGTTCGCTCAAACTCATGTCCATTGAGTTGATGATGCCATTCAACCATCTCATCCTCTGTGTCTTCTCCTCTTGCTTTCAATGTTTCCCAGCATCAGGGTCTTTTCCAATGAGTTGGCTCTTCACATCAGGTGGCCAATGTATTGGAGCTTCAGCCCCACCATCAGTCCTTCCAGTGAATATTTCACGTTGATTTCCTTTAGGATGATATCGTGGGCTAATTAAAAGTTTCACATACTTGCTTCAGCAGCACATATACTAAAACTGGAATGATACAGAGAAGATTAGCATAGCCCCTATGTGAAGATGACATGTAAATTTGTGATGTGCTCCATATTCAAAAAGAAAAGTTTCACATGTATGATATTTAAATTCCTTTTTGACATGAAATCATGAGTTGTCTTGGATTTGCTTTAAAAGAATTCCAGTTAGTGGGGGCAAGGGATGAGAAGATAGAGATAAAGATAAACCAAGATTCACCAAAGGTTGATACTGTTGAAATTAGATGATGGATTCATGGGGGTTTATTATAATCACTATCCTCTTTGTATATGTTGGAACTGCCCTTATAATTAGAAGCTAAAACATTTTCTTTCCTGTGAAGTAGAGCAGGAAGGTGTGTCCCCCAGAGCTGCAAACATGACTCACGCATAGCATCTCTGTACCGTTCTAACTCCACCTCTGCTTGTCAGGACTCCTGTGACTTCCGCTGGCCTGGGGACAAAGATGAGGATGCAAGAAGAATTTATGATCAGGTGGCAGGAGATCTGGACCCAGTGGAACCCGATGCTATACCCTTTGAGCTGAGAGGACATCTGGTGTGAGAACCTCCTCAATATCCTTTTTCCTACACCTGCAAGACACAATATGCCCATTGTCCTTTTTATTCCGGGCTAGGCTGAGCTTGTGAAGTGAGCTCCATTGGACAAAAAGGGACTGGGCTTTTTCAGGAGCACTGGAGGGGTGTGTGTAAGTGACAGAGGGTTCAAGCTGGTCCATGTATCAACAAGGCTCCTCCAAGGCTTGGTTTTAGAGTTTTCTGTAAGGACACAGGGAATTGTAAAAGACATCTCAGTAATGAAAAGTCTTTATGTTTTTTGAAGTAAAATTTTAGAAGTGGGAAAAGACATACTAAAAACTCAGTTCATTTTGAGTTCAACTAAATCTGAAATAGCTAATAAGTAGAATTTATGAGCCATTATTATATCCTACTTGTTTTACGCTTTTCCACAGTTATCTACAACACAATGTATAAACTATGACACATGTATACATAAACAGACTCTGTAGAAAATAAACAGACTTTATTGAAAAAGCTGTACTCAAAAGAATGCATACTGTATGGTTTTGCTCATAGAAATTCTAGAGCAAGCAAAGCTAATCTACAGTGGCAGAGCAATTAGTGGTTGCCTGGGGCCATGAGAAGGAACTGACTGCAAAACAGGATGAGAAAACTTTTGAGGGGGTGATAGGAATATTCTATATGATGACTGTGGTGGTCAAAACTCACTAACTCTATGCTGCAGATGGGTGTATTTTATGGTACATAAATTTACCTCAACAAAAGTGACCTTAAAAACAGGCACCATAGGGTCTTTCCTGGTGGTTCGGTGGCTAAGACTCTGTGCTCCCAATGCAGGGGGCCTGGGTTCAATCCCTGGTCATGGAACAAGACTCCACAAGGCCACAATTAAAGATCCTACATGCTGCAGTGAAGATCGAAAATCCTATGTCCCAGACCTGGTGTAGTCAAATAAATAATACTTTTTAAAAAGCACGATAATAAAGCCTTTTCATACTGTTCATACTGTTCATGGGTTCTCAAGGCAAGAATACTGAAGTGGTTTACCATTCCCTTCTCCGGTGGACCAAATTTTGTCAGAAGTTTCTACCATGACGTGTCTGTCTTGGGTGGCCCTACATGGCATGGCTCATAGTTTCATTGCGTTAGACAAGGCTGTGTTCCATGTGATTAGACTGGTTAGTTTTCTCTGACTGTGGTTTTCAGTCTGTCTGCTCTCTGATGGAGAAGGATAAGAAGCTTATGGAAGCTTCCTGATGGGAGAGACTGAGGGGGAAACTGGGCCTTGTTCTGATGGGCCCGAGGCTATGTTCAGTAAATCTTTAATCCAATTTTCTATTGATGGCTGGAGTTGTGTTCCCTCCCTGTTATTTACCTGGGGCAAAGTGGCCACAGGACTGGAAAAGGTCAGTTTTCATTCCAATTCTAAAGAAAAGCAATGCCAAAGAACGCTCAAACTACCACACAATTGCACTCATCTCATCTGCAAATGAATTTCTGACTAAATTTCAACTCATGAATTTCTTTGCTATACCAGTCAGTGTAGTTAAAAAAATTTTTTTTAGATATTCTAAATAACTCCCTATCACAGATAGTATAGGTATCTGGATTTATGTACTAAAATTAAGATTGGAGTAGATTTCTTAAAATCATAGTCATACGTTTTTCTTGTTTTTTCCTTGTGATCAACCTCAAGTCTTTAGAATTAAACACATTGAATTCAGGGAATTTGTATTACTTAGAAACACTTAACTGTAATGCAACATGCTTTGGGAATGTTATAGTATAGTAAAACAAAGATCATGGCATCTGGGCCCATCACTTCATGGGAAATAGATGGGGAAACAGTGGAAACAGTGTCAGACTTTATTTTGGGGGGCTCCAAAGTCACTGCAGATGGTGACTGCAGCCATGAAATTAAAAGATGCTTACTCCTTGGAAGAAAAGCTATCATCAACCTAGATAGCTTATTCAAAAGCAGAGACACTACTTTGCCGACTAAGGTCCGTCTAGTCAAGGCTATGGTTTTCCCTGTGGTCATGTATGGACGTGAGAGTTGGACTGTGAAGAAGGCAGAGTGCTAAAGAATTGATGTTTTTGAACTGTGATGTTGGAGAAGACTCTTGAGAGTTTCTTGGACTGCAAGGAGATCCAACCAGTCCATTCTGAAGGAGATCAGCCCTGGAATTTCTTTGGAAGGAATGATGCTAAAGCTGAAATTCCAGTGCTTTGGCCATCTTACATGAAGAGTTGACTCACTGGAAAAGACTCTGATGCTGGGAGGGGTTGGGGGCAGGAGGAGAAGGGGACGACCAAGGATGAGATGGCTGGATGGCATCACTGACTCGATGGACGTGAGTCTGAGTGAACTCCAGGAGTTGGTGATGGACTGGAGGCCTGGCGTGCTGTGATTCATGGGGTCGCAAAGAGTCGGACACGACTGAGAGATTGAACTGAACTGAACTGAAACTATGATGGAGGTAATAAAGATAATGGTGACCTCATTCACAAGGTCCCATGTAGGCACTGCTACCCTCAGTGCCCCCAACCCTGTAGCAGGCAACCACCGACCCATGACTTCGCAGAAGACTCCTGGACACTCATGGGCAAGTCTGGGTCAGTTTCTTGTGGGGTCACTGCTCCTTTCTCCTGGGCCCTGGTGCACACAAGGTTCTGTTTGTGCCCTCCAAGAGTCTATTTCCCCAGTCCTGTGTAAGTTCTGGCAACTCCATGGTACGGTTCATGGTGACCTCCTCCAGGAGGGCTTATGCCATACCCAGGTCTGCTGCACCCAGAGCCCCTGCCTCTGTGGCAGTCCACTGCTGACCCATACCTGCACAGAGAGACACTCAAACAGTTCCATCTCAGTCTCTGTGGTTTTTCTGGGTTCTGGTGTGTACAAGGTATGTTTGAGCCCTCTGAGCGGGGTATGGGGTTTGATGTTGACGTTTGGGGAATGAGGGTGAAATGTATTGAAATTCTTTGTATCCACCTTAGAACTTTTCTGTAGACCTAATATTACATCAAAATGAAAGTTAGGATTTTATTATTTTTTTTAAAGTTAAGATTAAAAAGTACATTGCCAGGATTCCCTGGTGGTCCAATGGTTAAGACTTCACCTTCCAATTCAGGTTTTGCAGATTCTATCCCTAGTCGGGGAACTAAGACCCCACATGCAGTGTGGCCAAAAAACCAAAACAGAAAACAGAAACAATATTGCAATGAATTCAATAAGGACTTTTAAAATAGAAGTACACATAAGAAAATCTTTTTTAAAAGATTTTTTAAAGTACATTGTAAAGGTTTATGACAAAGTCATAGAGGCAAAGAATAGAAGTACCACTGTGTCTCATGGGTTGTGCAGATCTGACTGGTTCTTTTGATCTTCCCTCAATCTCATCATCTCTTGTCTGCATGCCTCAGCAAATTCCTCTCATTCTCTCCTTATAGATACCTAGCTTCCCTCCTTGTCCATAATTACTGCTTATCCAGAGACTGGCTGCCCTAGTTCTAGAGCACCACATGCTCGCGTGATGAAATGTGGTGCCTTTATTCCACATTCCAGACAGACCAAGTTGGATGGGCTCAAGTTAGGTTAAGAAAAGGAAATCATGGGGAAATGAAGACTATCTAGTCTGTAAGAAAGTGAAAATACTACCTATCAGAACTTGTGAGAGGCATCAAAAGTAGAATTTTGGAAAAAAAATTAACACTTAAATATTTATACGAGAAAAGGAGAAAGCTCCAAAGTCATGAGGTGACTATCTTAAGAAACTAATAAATGAACCATAGAATAAACCCAAAGAAAGAAGAAGGAATAAGAAAATTAAATCAAATAAATTAAAGGAAAAATGCAGATTCTTGTTTAAAAATCCAGAAGAATGGGCTTTGAAACTAACAAAATATACAAATCTGACTACATAGTGAAGAAAGTCATTAGGATTATGAATAAAAAAGGCAATAAGACTATGAAAAGGAAGGATTAAAGATAAAGTAAAAGAAGGATTTCCCTGGTGGTCCAGTGGTTAAGACTCTCTGCTCCCAAGGCCTGGGTTGAATCCCTGGTCAGGGAACTAGATCCCACATGCCTTAAAAAAAAAAAAAAAAAAAAATTCATGTGCCGTAAGGAAAACTGGGGCTCCCAGGGGCTGCAACTAACAGCCAGGGCAGCCAAATAAATAAATATGTATTTAAAAAGAATAAACTAATAGAGAAAAATAAGAGCTTTCAGTCCTAATGGTATTTTGTAGGCTAAAGCAATCTCAAAGACTGCATGAGTGTGTGTGTGTGCATGCACGTGTGTGCTGGGTGGAGAGCTATGACACCCTCCAAGGTAAGGTGTCAGAACCCAAGCACAATGAGAGGGCTGCCTAGAGCAGGCTCTTATAACCCAAGGTTAACATGATTAATCCTAAAGGTTAATACTTATTTCTCCTATATGCTTAAAGGTTAATACTTATTTCTCCTATATGTTAGTTTTATTCTTTATAAGGGCAGGGAATATGGAGATTTAGCAGCAAAACATCAGCCCAACAAATGAAAATCCTTTCACCAATGTTCCCCTTAAGATCTACTTACTCTTAAGATAGTGATAAAGTTACATTTTTACGTAGCAAGGACACAGTGATTTATAACAAAGTACAGTGATCTATAACAAAAGAGAAAATTCATTGACTCAAAAAGTCTAATATTGCTAACATCAAAAACTACTATATTTCCTTTCCTATATTCCAAATACATTGATTAATATATTCCAGGTGCCTAAGGATATGGAGGCCTGGCGGCAATCATTGACTCAATAATGAGAAAAACCCTATGATAATACTCCAAACTCTCTGTGCTGCTTATGGTTGAGAGGTTGTCACACAAGCTAGTCTGTCAGCAGAGAGGTTTGACCTGAGACACTCTTGTCCCACCCAGGGCAAGGAATTAGCAGAAATTATTGACACAACAACCCACTATACTAATAATTTCTAACTTCCCAAAAGAATTTGCCTTTAGTAAGTCTAAAACATCTCGTGCCTCTCAGGGTGGGGAGGCTGTAAACCATCACTTGCGGCCGGATGAACCTATACAAGCAGGCTAGATAACCTTCAGAGGAGTCCCGTAAGTTGAAACACTCTAGTCACGCCCAGGAATTTTTATTGCCTTGGAGCTGCACGTTCACTCCTTCTCTGAGAGAAACGGTTATGGGGGAAAGCCCCTGTAAAGTCAGAGGTGTAGGTGAGAGCACAAAACAGACTCTGATTTTGGGGTAGATGCTCAGGAACAGGGGTTTTCCTGAGGCTTGATCATGCCTTTGCGTATGCCAAAGCGTCCTTCCTCATGACCTTTGCCATGGGCGGAGTTCCTCACGCTGGCCCCCGGCAGTGGGAAATCAGTTAAATACAGAGGGGTTCATAAAGAAAATCAATATATTAATGACAGCTGATTTGTTATTATCAGAGAAGGGAACTTGCATGGATCAGATTGCATCACGAACCAAGGATAGTGGTTAATTCATTCCGTGTGTCTGAGGACAGGAAGAAAAAAGAAAAACAAAGCTAAACAAAAATGGTCAGGAAAAAGCATGTGCTTATGGAAGTGTAAATCAGTACAACCATTTTGCCAAACTGGCTGTATCTACTAATTCTGAACACACACATACGCATGTGTGCATGCTCAGTCACTAAGTCATGTCTGACCGTGACCCCATGGACTGCAGCTCATCACGCTCCTCTGTCCATTGGATTCTCCAGGCAAAAATACTGGAGTGGGTTGCCATCTCCTTTTCCAAGCCATCTTCCTGACCCAGGATCAAACCCATGTCTCCTTCTTTGGCAGGCAGATTCTTTACTGTTGAGCCACCAGGGAAGCCCATTTAAATTGTATATTCATCCAACAGATACTATGACAACGAAGATAAATGAACTACTGACCGACAACATGGTTGAATCTCACAAACACAATATTGAATCCAAAAGACTCAAAAGAGAATATGCTGTATGATTTCAACTCTTTAAAGTTGAAAACTTATTTATGGCAAAGGTGGTTTCCTTTGGGGGAGAGGGAAAAAGTGACTTGAAAGGGACCCAAGGGGGGTTTCTAAGGGACTGATTATGTTGTTCCTTGACCTGGGTGCTAGTTACACAGGTGTTGTCACTTTCTGAAATTTATCACACTGAATACTTGTGATTATATGCATATTTCTTTCTCTGTATTATACAACATTAAAAATTTTACAGTATATTCATAGATGGTATGATTTTTCTGATACGGTGAACAACCCTTGGTACCATTCTGAACAAATACTAAATTATATTTGTCATTCTATTTATGATAGTTTCATTTCAGAAAAAAGTATACTTTAAACCATCCCCAAAATATGCATACATGTGTATTTGTTTTATATTAATTTTAGATAATTATAAACTTTTCTTTGTATCAAGTTGTTGAGGACGCAGATGCAGTGTTCAGCCTGCCTTGATTCTGGCTTCTCAACGTCTGTTGTTGTTCAGTGGATAATTCGTGTCTGACTCCTTGCAATCCCATGAACTGCAGTATGCCAGGCTTCCCTGTCCTTCATCATCTCCTAGAACTTGCTCGAACTCATGTCCACTGAGTCAATGATGCCATCCAACTGTCTCATCCTCTGTAGCTCCCTTCTCCTCCTGCCCTCAATCTTTCTTAGCATTAGGGTCTTTTCCAATGAGTTAGTTCTTCACATCAGGTGGCCAAATTATTGCAGCTTCCGCTTCAGCATCAGTCCTTCCAATGAAGGGCTGATTTCCTTTAGGACGGACTGATTTCCTTGCTGTCCCAGGTACTCTCAAGAGTCTTCTCCAACACCACAATTTGAAAGCATTAATTTTGAAAGCGTTAATTCCGTGCTCAGCCTACCGTTAGTTAAGTCGCTTGGTCAGTCGTGTCCGACTCTATGCGATCCCATGGACTGTAGCGCACCAGACTCCTCCGTCCATGGGAATCTCCAGGCAAGAATAGTGGGTTGCCATTTCCTACCGTAGCACTCTCCGTAATGCCGCAACCAAGAACGTTCAGACAATTTCCCGAAATCCCCACCAGGGGGCAGTACCGGCCCGTTTGAGAAGACTCAATATACCAGAAGATTGGTTGTGTATTGGGATCTGGAGCTCAGAGTGTCTGTGTTGCGGAAGAGAATGTCCTCTGCATGTTGTGGTCACTGAGGCCCAGTATTAAAGGCGAAGTAGCTGTGTAGGGCATCGAGATGTAGAGGACCGCAGGAACACAGTGGGGAAGGGATCTTCCTAAAACTGAGGCTGGAGAATAACAGGGAGTGGTAGGAGCTGTGGTTGGTGAGATGGGCAAAGATATGAAGGATTGTAGTTTATCCTCTAGGTGATAGGAAACCACTGAACAGTTGAAACAACAACAGATGAACAGCATTTATGAGCCGTTTCCATATGCCAATCTCTTTTAAGTTTATGTATTCTCTCCCGGAACCATCAGAATCACTCATGAGCTCAGCTGTTCTGTCATCCAGGGTTCATTCACCCTTTTCCTGGTGATATTCAGTCTTCTCTTGGGAAGCATCAGTCAGTGCCCAGGTCCTCTACTTCGGACTCCCCGACTCTACCTGGAGCTCCACCAATAGGCACAGCTCTCAGAACTGGCCAACCAGAGTGTCTAATTTTCCAAGCCTAGTGATTGGCTTAGGGTTCACCGGGTGGCCCAGTCAGAGCCAATGAGAAGACTCTGAGGACTGGCCTCCCACTTAGAACTCTTGCCCCGCCTCTGAGCTAATATTAAAGCTTCTTTCACTCTCACCCTGAAGTCACCCACAGAAGGACAATCTGGGAGCTTCACTTAAGCTCTTCTAAGGCTACTGGGAGCTTTTGTCTTAGGACAGACCTCAAGGTTAACTACAGATGAGACTTCCCATTTCTCATCCCTCTTGCTCAATAACCCCAAAGAATTCACCCCTCGTTCTGGATTGCCCCATCTTGGGACAGTCTGTACTTTCCACATATGTAAATATCAACATCAGATGGATAATCTCATCACCATACCCCAGTGCATCCTCCATATCTCTACCCTGGGAGAAGAACTAAATTCTCCTGATTGGTTAACACAATGTCAGAAGTCAGAGAGTGGGTTTTATTCCTACTGCCAACAGGAAATTCCTCCTATTTCCAAAATAGGAAATAGAAGACAACCACACACATCCCTAGTTCAACTTAAGTGTGGCTCACCTATGCCTAATTTGAGAAAGGAGCAAATTTCTCTGTTCAATAATCTCCTTCTATCACCATTAACTTTGTGATCCACAAATGAAAGCAACCCATCTGCTGTTTGGTCCTATCTCCTTAAGAATAAGCAAGGGGGGTTTTCCCCTGCCAGCTGAGAAATAAAAAAATATCTTCTCTAGGGACTTCCCTGTGATCCAGTGGTTAAGAATCCCCCTGCCTATGCAGGGGATACGAGTTCGGTCCCTGGTCTGGTAAGATCCCACTTGCCGTGGAGCAGCTAAACCCGTGCACCACAGCTACTGAGCCTGTGCTCCAGGATGTGTAAGCCACAACTACTGAAGCCCACACACCCTAGAGCCCATGCTCTACATCAAGAGAAGCCCATGCACTGCAGTGAAGAGTAGCCCCTGCTCGCTGAAACTAGAGAAAAGCCTGTGCAGCACCAAAGACCCAGCATAGCCAAAAGTAAATAAATAAAATGATATTTAACAAATTCTGTTGCCCTTAAAAGGGTATAAAGAGAATATTATGACAACTTTGTGCCAAGGGCTTTGACAAGTTAGGTGAAATGCCAATTCCTTGAAAAATACATATACATATACATATACATGTAAGAGCTAACCCAAGATGCAACAGAAAGTATGAACAGCTCTATGTTTATTAAAGAAATTGAACTTATCATTAAAACTCTTCCCACAAAGAAAGCTCCAGGACCAGATGACTTCACTGGTGAAATCTACAAAAGATTAAAGGAAGAAAGAACATAAAAGCTTTCAAATTTGAGATATAGTTTTGTGTGCTGAGATGAGCATAACCCTTCAAAATACATTAAGTAAAAAAAAAGTCAATATGCAAAGGGACAAATAATATTTTCTCATTTATATATAAAAAGGAGTTATATAGGTGCATTTTTATGCATGAACTATCCTCTCCAAGGATGCCTCATTGCCTTGGAGGCATGAAATTGAGGGACTGAAATTGAGAAGTTGGAGAAAGACTGTTTCACTTCATTTCCTTTTGTGCTATTTTAATTTTAAAATAATTTTTAAAACTGTACATGTAACTAAAAAAAAGTTTAAGGATTTTGCTGGTGGTCCAGTGGCTAAGACTTTGCCCTCCCAATGCAGGAGGCCCGGGTTCCATCCTTGGTCAGGGAACTGGATCCCACAAGCCACAACTAAAGGTCCCAAGTGCTGCAACTAAGAGCCGACACAGCCAAATAAATACTAAGCAAACTTCCTCACTTCAATCTTGATAGTGGGTGGGAGGGAAAATAAGAATATATTTTAAAACTCTTACAATATGAACAACTGTGAATCATTATCAGGTTATGAAAAAAGGGCACAGAAGCCCCCATGAGACCACCAGGTTACAACTCCTCTGATCCCTTTCTGATCTTTGTGATAATGATTTCCTTGCTTGTCTTTTCTTTATAGTTTTACCACCCATGTATGCACCCATCCCTCCACACACTATATTGCCATTTCATTATCCTCGCTTTCAAATTTATTGACTAGAAAAGACAGCATGTTCTGTTTGGTGTCTGGTTTCTCTCACACAACATGTGTGTGAGATTTATCTGTGTGGTTGTATGCATCAGTAGTTTATCCTTTTTTCATTGCTGTATAGTAGTTTGTCATAGGAATCTACCACAGTGTGTTTCTCCATTTTTGAGCTGATGGAAATTTGGGTAGCTTCCATTTCGGGCTATTGAAAAAAATGCTGTTGTGAACATTTCTTCCTGTACATGTTTCCTGATGTCCATGATCAAGTTCTCTAGGATATATACTTAATGTAGAACAGATAGATTAAAGATTATGTGTATTTGCAAACTACACTCTCTCCCACTTTAAGATGAAGCAATTGCAAGAAGAGATGTTTAATAACTTTGCCAAGATCACAAAGCCACACTGCCTGGCTCCCAGAGCTGACTTAATACCCATTGGCATATGATGGGTGCCTAATAATTGTGAGCTGTTATGCTGAGGGTTATTGAGGTTTTGAGGGGGGCTTTCTTTTCCTGTCCCCATTATTCTGAACTATGTCCTTAAAAGTTAATAATTAACTGCCCCTCAAGGAGTCTGTGATCCTAAAGATTTGCCTTTCCCTGGCTACTGTCTGGTTAATCAGTCACTGTCCCTGGCCGGGCAAGGGGCACTGGGTAGACCAGCTGCCTCCAAAGCCCCCTGATCCAGTGTGGAAGTGGTGAAGGGTTCCTGATGCTCCAGACCTGTCGTGTGCTCTGCTCCCGAGCTGGTCCCTCCTCAGGGGGCTGGCAGCCCCTCAGCTTTGATGGTGGGGCCTTCCACCTCAAGGGCACGGGAGAACTGACCCGGGCTTTGCTGGTGCTACGGCTGTGTGCCTGGCCGCCTCTGGTCACCCATGGCCTGGCGGTGAGCAGAGATCCCGGGGGGACTAGCCTAGGAAGCTCCCAGGGCCTGGTTCTGAGCCCCTGCTCCCTGTCACCCCAGCTCCAAGCCTGGTCTCAGCGACTCCTGGGCTCCCGGCTCTCAGGTGCGCTTCTCCGAGCATCCATCTACGGCAGTTTGTGGCTGGTGAGACTGCCGAGGAGGTGAGGGCCTGTGTCCTACAGCTCCAGAACCTAGGACTGCGGCCTCTGCTGGCAGTGCCCACTGAGGAGGAGCCAGACTCGGCTGGCAAGACGGGGTGAGTAGGGGGGCCCGGGCCCAGGGAGGCTGGGAGGCTGGTGGGAAGGGGGCTCGTGGGCTCCCAGCCCTGATGCCTGCCGGCTGGGCAGCGAGGCCTGGTATGAAGGGAACCTCCGCGCGATGCTGCGATGCGTGGACCTGTCACGAGGCCTCCTGGAGACCCCTGACCCAATGGGAAACACCCTGATGCAGCTGAAGATGACGGCGCTGATGAGCACTCGGCTCTGTGTAAGGGACGGGCTGGGTGGGAGGGGAGGGGCGGCTGCCCACCAGGTCCCCCTCACCGCTCCATTCACCATCCCATTCCAGAAGGAGCTCACCTCATGGGTCCGAAGGCCAGGGGATTCTTTGGAGCTGAGCCCTGAGAGGCTGGCAGAAGCCATGGACTCTGGACAGGTAAGGACCACAGGTTGGGGGAGACGAACGGTTGGTGGGGAGTGCAGAGGCAGCAGACACCTGCCAGCGGAATGTTCTAAATATTTAACTATCTCTACTTCCCAGGCTTAGAACTATCAGAATAGATGGGGTTACTGCCCTGGGGCATGGCTGGAGAGTAACCAGAATATGGGTCACCTGAGGATTCTAGGCTAGGGGCCTGGGAGCTGGGAGCTCTCATAGAATCAGTTAAGACAGTAGCTCTTTACCAATAGAAAAGTAACCAATGTTTTTTCAATCAACTCAGCTATGCTAGTGTGTGCTAACTAGCTAGGAGCTATGATTAGAACAGCGGGGTTTTGGCTCATTCATTCACTCATTCATGCTTTCATTTAGTCTTTATTTCCGTATCTTATTTCTACCTTCCCCGTCATCAGTAATCACTTCACCTTGTATAATATACATCTCTTTGTTACCATGATGTGGTTTTGCCAAATATATGGTATTTGGGGGCATATTTTCCAACATTTTTTATTATGAAAATTTTCAAACATACAGAAGGATCAAAAATATTTTATAGTGAACACTTGCCATTGTTAACATTTAACTATTGTTGCTTTAAAATCATATCCATTCCTCTATCCATCCACCCACCCATCTTATTTTCTGATGCATTTCAAAGTAAGTTGCAGATATCAGCATGCTTCTCCCCCAAATGCTTTAGAACGCATATCACCAACTAGAGCTCAGCAGTCATTTCTTTTCAGGTAAAATTTATATACAGTGAGATGCATACATTGTAAATGTACCTTTTGATGAGCTTTGACAAATACACACTAGAGCTTCTAAAATCCCTATCAATGTACAGAACATTTCCATCCCTGCAGAAAGTACCTTTGAGCCCTTCTCCATCAATCTGGGGGTTGGGTATAGTTTTAAATATCTACAAGTAACATTCATCATTATGTTGAAAAAGACTCTGATACTGAGAAAGACTGAGACCAGGAGGAGAAGGAGGTGGCAGAGGATGAGGTGGTTAGACAGCATCACCAACTCAGTGAACATGAGTTTGAGGAAACTCCTGTTGATAGTGAAGGACAGAGAAGCCTGGCACCCCACAGTCTATGGGGTCATAAGAGTCAGACACGACTTTGTGACTAAACAACATTATGTTATCTGTTGCGTTGTTTCTTACGTTTTTCCACTGAGCACTCTGATTTTTAGATCCCTCCAAGCATCTCTGTATACACTTAATCTATTGTGCTTTTTAAATTACTTTTTTCTTTTTGGCTATCCTGGGTCTCCGTTGCTGTGCTCGGACATTCTCGAGTTGGGGAGAGTGGGGGATACTCTCATTGCGGTGCGTGGGATTCCTCACGGCGGTGGCTTCTCTTGGTGCGGAGCACAGGTTCTAGGGTACCCGGGCTTCAGTAGTTGTGGTGCACGGGTTTAGTTGCTCCAAGTCATGTGGAGTCTTCCCAGACCAGGAATCAAACCCACATCCGCTGCATTGGCAGGCGGATTCTTAACCCCTGAACCACAGGGAAGTCCTAATCCATTGTTTCTAATTTGGGCTTCTGGCCACCTGGTTTACCTCTCCTGGGATGGGCACCCAGGTAGCCTCTGAGTCTCCATCACCGCCAAATAACACTACCTGGGACCTGCTGATGTTTGTCTTTTAATTTGCAATTTTTTTTAATGCATCACAGAACACACAGAAGCTGTACTTAAAGGATCAGCTTTGGCGCGTAACATGCCTCACCCCTTCATGAGCTTTTCACTCGCATGTGGCTATGGTAGTAATTTCTTCCCAGGGCAGTTTTTAACACTAAAGCCCTTGCCATGCTGGCATCTTCACCATGACAAAGGGGCCCTCCTCCTTCTGTGTCCCTCACTTTCCTTGTCTTCCCCAACACCATCAGACCTGGTGTTCCTCATTTTCCATCTCTCCCAGCTCATCCTCAGTCTTTGTTAAGTTTACTCTGCCTGACACTCGAATATGGAGGCTCCCCAGGATGAGGCCCAGGCTTGCTCCTCATTCCCCTTGAAACAGCCTTCTTACCCACCCTTTCAGCCTGAGTTTCCCTGCTTTGCACTAATGATGCCCACCTTTCTGTCTCCAGGCCCAGCCTTTCCCGTGACCAAACCTCTGCACCAAACTTCCCCTTGGGCGTCCCCCAGACCTCACACATACTGGGTCCCACACTGGCCTGTGTCTCCCTGAAGCTGTCCCTTCTTTCCGTCCCCATGTCAGAGCCGCCTTGCCATCCCCACCCCAGATCCCAGCCCCCACCCATCCTTGGTCTTCACAGTCACCGGTTCCACAGCACAGTTGCTGACTCTCCTGTTCACAGCCATGTCCCAGGCCCTAGCACCTAAACAGGATGTGATAAACACGTCAAATGAATGAACAGATAAATGAAGCAAGTGAGTTTGGAACAACATATTAACGGTGGAGAACTTACTAACCACTCACAACGTGCCGTGCACCGTCCTAACGGCTTCACATATATTTGAGGAAGCATTTCCTCTCTGCCTGTGGGTGGGTGTACATGGTGACGGTAAGTGCTCAGGCTCTGGAGAAGCTGAGGTTTAAATCCTAGGTCAAGCTCTGTGACTTTAGATGAGTAACGTCACCTCTCTGTGCCTTGACCTCTGCTTCCCCTCCGTCAACTGGGGGTGACAGTAGTCGCCACCTCAGACAGTGGTGAAGGGTAAAAGGACTGGGCCGGCCCCCTGTGAGGGTGGCGGCTCACACCCCAGAACCCCCCCAGACGATGCCCCACAGGGGGACGATTCCCTGACTGGGGAGAAGCTCTGGGCAGGTAGGTGCTCCTTGCTCCTCCCTCCTCCTGGAGAATCTTCTTCCCCAGGAAGTGGTCCATGTCCATCCTGTCGGCCATGAGTGTGTGTGTGTGTGTGTGTGTGTGTGTGTGTGCGCGCGCTAAGTCACTTCAGTCATGTCCAACTCTTTGTGACGCTATGGACTGTAGCCCTCCAGGCTCCTCTGTCCACGGGATTCTCCAGGCAAGAATATTGGAGTGGGTTGTCATGCCCTCCTCCACGGGATCTTCCAAATCAGGGGTTGAACCCATATGTCTTGTATCTCCTGCACTGGCAGGTAGGTTCTTTACCACTAGTGCCGCCTGGGAAAGAGTCCTGTTGGCCATAACAGAGCCCTGAATTCCACCTGTTCCTCTCTTTTAACTTCCCCATTTCTCTGAACCCAACTGGACTCCCTGAGTCACCAGCAGCTTACATTCACTGTGGTATCTCCATAAGAAGACCAAGAACTGTGTGAGTTAGTCACTCATGTCCAATTCTTTGCAACCCCATGGACTGTGGCCTGCCAGGCTCCTCTCTCCATGGAATTCTCCAGGCAAGAATTACTGGAGTGCGTTGCCACTCCCTTCTCCAGGGGAATCTTCCCAACCCAGGGATTGAACCCAGGTCTCCAGCACTGCAGGCAGATTATTTACCGTCTGAGCCACCAGAGAAGACCCCTCTTACAAATGTATAACAATTCCTTAAATGTCTGTTGAATATGGACCATGTTCCAGGTGCTGTGCTAGAGGTGGAGACTGTTGTTGTTCAGTCACTCAATGGAGACTGTTGTTGTTCAGTCATTCAATCATGTCTGACTCTTTGCAATCCCATGAACTGCAGCACGCCAGGCTTCCCTGTCCATCACCAACTCCCAGAGCTTACTCAAATGCATGTCCATAGAGTCGGTGATGCCATCCAACCATCTCATCCTCTGTCATCCCTTTCTCCTCCTGCCTTCAATCTTTCCCAGCATCAGGGTTTTTTCAAATGAGTCAGTTCTTTCTATCAGGTGGCCAGAGTATTGGAGTTTCAACTTCAGCATCAGTCCTTCCAATGAATATTCAGGACTGATTTCCTTTAGAATGGATCGGTTGTATCTCCTTGCAGTCCAAGGGACTCTCAAGGGTCTTCTTCAACACCACAGTTCAAAAGCATCAATTCTTCGGCACTCAGCTTTCTTTATAGTCCAACTCTCACATCCATACGTGACTACTGGAAAAACCACAGCTTTGACTAGACAGACCCTTGTTGGCAAACTAATGTCTCTGCTTTTTAATATGCTATCTAAGTTGGTCATAACTTTTCTTCCAAGAAGCAAATGTCTTTTAATTTTGTGACTACAGTCACCATCTGCAGTGATTTTGGAGCCCAAGAAAATAAAGTATCTCATTGTTTCCATTGTTTCCCCATCTATTTGCTACAAAGTGATGGGACTGGATGCCGTGATCTTAGTTTTCTGAATGTTGAGTTGTAAGCCAACTTTTTCACTCTCCTCTTTCACTTTCATCAAGAGGCTCTTTAGTTCTTCTTTGCTTTCTGCCATAATGGTGGTGTCATCTGCATATCTGAGGTTATTGATATTTCTTCTGGCAGTCATATACAGTTATTATTTGTGATGTAGATAACTAATTAGAACCTACTGTATAGCACAGAGAACTCTACTCAATGCTTTATGGTGACTTACATGGAAAGGAAATCCAAAAAGGGAGAATATGTACATGTATGGCTGATTCCTTTAGATGTATAGCAGAAATTAACACATCATTGTAAAGCAACTATGTGTGCTGTGCTGTGCTCAGTCTTGCCTGACTCTTTTGAGACCCCATGGACTGTAGCTCACCAGGTTTCTCTGTCCATGAGATTCTCCAGGCAAGAATGCTGGAGTGAGTTGCCATCTCCTCCTCCAGAGGAGCTTCTCAACCCAGGGACTGAACTTGTGTCTCCAAGTCTCTTGCATCGGCAAGTGGATTCTTTGCCACTGAGCCATTGGGGAAGCTCAAAAAAGCAACAATAAAAGCCAAAAAAAGTTCAATAAAAAGTTAAGACAAAAAAAACCAAAGCTCAGTGCAGACTTGCTCAGCTGCCGGTCACACGGTGGGGAGGGGGTGAAAGTGCACCCAGCCATGAAATTCGTTCTTTTTAAAGGTTAAGTGGCTCAGACGGTAAAGCGACTGTCTACAATGCAGGAGACCCGGGTTTGATCCCTGAGTTTGTGTCTCCAAGTCTCTTGCATCGGCAAGTGGATTCTTTGCCACTGAGCCATTGGGGAAGCTCAAAAAAGCAACAATAAAAGCCAAAAAAAGTTCAATAAAAAGTTAAGACAAAAAAAACCAAAGCTCAGTGCAGACTTGCTCAGCTGCCGGTCACACGGTGGGGAGGGGGTGAAAGTGCACCCAGCCATGAAATTCGTTCTTTTTAAAGGTTAAGTGGCTCAGACGGTAAAGCGACTGTCTACAATGCAGGAGACCCGGGTTTGATCCCTGAGTCGGAAAGTTCCCCTGGAGAAGGAAATGGCAGCCCACTCCAGTACTCTTGCCTGGAAAATACCATGGATGGAGGAGCTCGGTAGGCTCCATGGGGTCGCAAAGAGTCGAACACGACTGAGCGACTTCACTTCACTTCACTTAAAAGTTAGGTTGTCCTCTGGGTCTCAGTTTCCTTATTTGTAAATTGGAAATTATGTTTACTTAATTGTTTTAGGGAATCACAGAAATTAATGCAGATAAAGTAGGTACGTTCAAAATTGGGTTCTGAGAGTAAACTGCCTTTTCACTTGAGCTCTTCTGAAAGGTTCCTGTTTATTAGAAGTGATCTTGGATTCAGATGTGGAGGGTGGTGCAGAGACAGACACAGAAAAATACTGCCCTCTGTTCACTCTGCTCATAAGTGTGTGAAAAATGTTTAATTATTTAAAAAAACCCTCAAAGCGGATATGTAACAAGTGTAAATTGGAGAAGGCAATGGCACCCCACTCCAGTACTCTTGCCTGGAAAATCCCATGGACGGAGGAGCCTGGTGGGCTGCAGTCCATGGAGTCGCTAAGAGTTGGACACGACTGAGCGACTTCACTTTCACTTTTCGCTTTCATGCATTAGAGAAGGAAATGGCAACCCACTCCAGTGTTCTTGCTTGGAGAATCCCAGGGACGGGGGAGCCTGTTGGGCTGGCATCTATGGGGTCACACAGAGTCGGACACAACTGAAGTGACTTAGCAGCAACAAGTATAAATAAGCCTAGTGTGTACAGTCCATGGGCTTGCAAAGAGTCAGACATGACTTAGCGACTGAACAACAACAAAGACTTCTCTGGTGGTCCAGTGGCTAAGACTCCACGCTCCTAATGCAGGGGGCTCATATCAGATCCCTGTCGGGAAACTAGATCCCAAATCTCACAACTAAGAGTTCAAGTGCTACAACTAAGACCCTGCGCAGCCAGATAAATTAATTTAAAAAAACAAGCATTGTAGGGAAAAATAAGGCTGAGGAAGGGGAAGGGAAAGCCCCAGCTAGGGAGTTGCAAATTCAAACCAGAGAAAATAAAGACCCTGCTGAGAGGTTGGAGTCGGGTGGATGGACATCTAGGGGAGCAGTGTTCCAGGTGAAAGGAACAGCCAGAGCAAAGGCTCTGAGGTGGGAAGGTACCTGGCATGATCAAAGAATAGCTGGGAGGCCAGTGAGGCCGGAGAGCAGTGAGCGAGGCGAAGGGTGGGAGGAGGTGGAATAAAGGGGTCAGACCAGGGGAGCCTTGCGAGTTACAGTGAGGCATCCTGAGAAACTAATGCAAGGTAACACTCACAGCTCTTATCAGGAGCTGGCTGCTACTTCTGAGAGTCCCTGGGACTGCAAGGAGATCCAATCAGTCCATTCTGAAGATCAGCCCTGGGTGTTCTTTGGAGGGAATGATGCTAAAGCTGAAGCTCCGGTACTTTGGCCATCTCATGCGAAGAGTTGACTCATTGGAAAAGACTCTGATGCTGGGAGGGATTAGGGGCAGGAGGAAAAGGGGACGACAGAGGATGAGATGGCTGGATGGCATCATTGACTCGATGGATGTGAGTCTGAGTGAACTCTGGGAGTTGGTGATGGACAGGGAGGCCTGGTGTACTGCGATTCATGGGGTCACAAAGAGTCAGACATAACCGAGCGACTGAACTGAACTAAACTGTTCCTAGCTGCTAATTCCAAGTCATTTCACTTTCCCAGCTTTGGTTTTCTCACTGGAAAATGGAGCTTGGAATAACATCTGCCTATTAGGATCATTGTAAAGATTAAATACATAACACGGCATTTGAAGTCACCTATTATTATAACAATAACAACATGTATTGAGTGCTTAGGGCTTCCCAGGTGGCACACTGGTAAAGAGTCTGCCTGCCAAAGCAGGAGGTGCAAGAGACATGGGTTTGATCCCTGGATCAGGAAGATTCCCCTGGAGTAGGAAATGGCAACCTACCCCAGTATTCTTGCCTGGGAAATCCCATGGACAGAGGAGCCTGGCGGGCTATGGTCCATGGTGTCTCAAACAGTCAGACACAATTGAGCACACACAAAACAACAAAAACATTGAGTGCTTATCATATGTTGGCCCTGTCCTGTCCTGTTTATGGCCAGGCACTTCTCACATATTAACCCATTTTTATCCACACAGCAACTGAATGAGGTAGATACTATAATCATCCCCATTTTACAGAGGAGAACATTGAGGCCCAGAGAGGTCACATTTGTTCAAGGCCACACAGTGAATGGTGGAGCCAAAACTCAAACTCAAATTCTGGGCTCTCAATCCGTGTGTGTGTGTGTGTGTGTGTGTGTGTGTGTGTGTGAGCATGTGCTAAGTCTCTTCAGTTATGTCTGACTCTGTGTGACCCCACGGTACTGTAACTGGCCAGGCTCCTCTGTTCATGGGATTTCCCAGGCAAGAATACTGGACTGGGTTGCCGTCCCCTCCTCCAGGGAATCTTCCCAGCCCAGGGATAGAACCGGTGTCTCTACCTGCATTGGCAGGAAAGTTCCTTACCACCAGCATAGCCTGGGAAGCCCGTCCATCCATGTATTATACCTCAATAAATAGTATCTATAAGATACAGCTGCTTTCCAGATTTCTAGTAATTTCCAAACTTTTTTGCCTGCCTGCTAGTTGGGGAGAGGAGGCTTGGGCTCTGAAAGGGTCCAGAAGGCCTGAGCCGCCTTGCCTCCCCACTGCCCTCCAGGATCTCCGGGTCTCCTGCCTCAACACCGAGCAAACACAACATCTCCAGGCCTCCCTGAGTCGCTTGCACCGGGTGGTACAGGTAATAGCTTCGGCCGAGGCCTGCCTCCACCGCACCTGCTTGCTGGTCACCCCTGGGGCCTGACCGCAGTCCCTCTCTCCCTCAGCATGCCCGGGCCCAGCGCGTGAGGCTCCTGGTGGATGCTGAGTACACCTCCCTGAATCCGGCACTCTCTCTGCTGGTGGCTGCCCTGGCCACGCGCTGGAACAGCCCCAGGGAAGGCGGGCCCTGGGTGTGGAACACTTACCAGGCCTATCTGAAGGTGTGTGGTGCACTTTGGGAGTGGGGGGTGTGGTCGGGGACAAGGGGCTGCAGGCTGGGGTCCCAGCGCCTTGATCTGAAGCCGTCCATGTGCTCCATCAGGACACCTATGAGCGGCTGAGGCGGGACACTGAGGCCACAGACAGGGCTGGCCTGGCCTTTGGCGTGAAGTTGGTACGAGGGGCGTATCTGGACAAGGAGAGAGAGATGGCCCGGCTCCAGGAAACCGAAGATCCCACTCAGCCTGACTATGAGGCTACCAGTCAGAGGTGAGACAGGGCAGGCCGGCCTTTGAGATGAATAATTGTTGCTGTGGTTGTTCAGTAGCTAAGTCATGTCTGACTCTGTGATGCTTGGAGAATCCCAGGGACGGGGGAGCCTGTTGGGCTGGCATCTATGGGGTCACACAGAGTCGGACACAACTGAAGTGACTTAGCAGCAACAAGTATAAATAAGCCTAGTGTGTACAGTCCATGGGCTTGCAAAGAGTCAGACATGACTTAGCGACTGAACAACAACAAAGACTTCTCTGGTGGTCCAGTGGCTAAGACTCCACGCTCCTAATGCAGGGGGCTCATATCAGATCCCTGTCGGGAAACTAGATCCCAAATCTCACAACTAAGAGTTCAAGTGCTACAACTAAGACCCTGCGCAGCCAGATAAATTAATTTAAAAAAACAAGCATTGTAGGGAAAAATAAGGCTGAGGAAGGGGAAGGGAAAGCCCCAGCTAGGGAGTTGCAAATTCAAACCAGAGAAAATAAAGACCCTGCTGAGAGGTTGGAGTCGGGTGGATGGACATCTAGGGGAGCAGTGTTCCAGGTGAAAGGAACAGCCAGAGCAAAGGCTCTGAGGTGGGAAGGTACCTGGCATGATCAAAGAATAGCTGGGAGGCCAGTGAGGCCGGAGAGCAGTGAGCGAGGCGAAGGGTGGGAGGAGGTGGAATAAAGGGGTCAGACCAGGGGAGCCTTGCGAGTTACAGTGAGGCATCCTGAGAAACTAATGCAAGGTAACACTCACAGCTCTTATCAGGAGCTGGCTGCTACTTCTGAGAGTCCCTGGGACTGCAAGGAGATCCAATCAGTCCATTCTGAAGATCAGCCCTGGGTGTTCTTTGGAGGGAATGATGCTAAAGCTGAAGCTCCGGTACTTTGGCCATCTCATGCGAAGAGTTGACTCATTGGAAAAGACTCTGATGCTGGGAGGGATTAGGGGCAGGAGGAAAAGGGGACGACAGAGGATGAGATGGCTGGATGGCATCATTGACTCGATGGATGTGAGTCTGAGTGAACTCTGGGAGTTGGTGATGGACAGGGAGGCCTGGTGTACTGCGATTCATGGGGTCACAAAGAGTCAGACATAACCGAGCGACTGAACTGAACTAAACTGTTCCTAGCTGCTAATTCCAAGTCATTTCACTTTCCCAGCTTTGGTTTTCTCACTGGAAAATGGAGCTTGGAATAACATCTGCCTATTAGGATCATTGTAAAGATTAAATACATAACACGGCATTTGAAGTCACCTATTATTATAACAATAACAACATGTATTGAGTGCTTAGGGCTTCCCAGGTGGCACACTGGTAAAGAGTCTGCCTGCCAAAGCAGGAGGTGCAAGAGACATGGGTTTGATCCCTGGATCAGGAAGATTCCCCTGGAGTAGGAAATGGCAACCTACCCCAGTATTCTTGCCTGGGAAATCCCATGGACAGAGGAGCCTGGCGGGCTATGGTCCATGGTGTCTCAAACAGTCAGACACAATTGAGCACACACAAAACAACAAAAACATTGAGTGCTTATCATATGTTGGCCCTGTCCTGTCCTGTTTATGGCCAGGCACTTCTCACATATTAACCCATTTTTATCCACACAGCAACTGAATGAGGTAGATACTATAATCATCCCCATTTTACAGAGGAGAACATTGAGGCCCAGAGAGGTCACATTTGTTCAAGGCCACACAGTGAATGGTGGAGCCAAAACTCAAACTCAAATTCTGGGCTCTCAATCCGTGTGTGTGTGTGTGTGTGTGTGTGTGTGTGTGTGTGAGCATGTGCTAAGTCTCTTCAGTTATGTCTGACTCTGTGTGACCCCACGGTACTGTAACTGGCCAGGCTCCTCTGTTCATGGGATTTCCCAGGCAAGAATACTGGACTGGGTTGCCGTCCCCTCCTCCAGGGAATCTTCCCAGCCCAGGGATAGAACCGGTGTCTCTACCTGCATTGGCAGGAAAGTTCCTTACCACCAGCATAGCCTGGGAAGCCCGTCCATCCATGTATTATACCTCAATAAATAGTATCTATAAGATACAGCTGCTTTCCAGATTTCTAGTAATTTCCAAACTTTTTTGCCTGCCTGCTAGTTGGGGAGAGGAGGCTTGGGCTCTGAAAGGGTCCAGAAGGCCTGAGCCGCCTTGCCTCCCCACTGCCCTCCAGGATCTCCGGGTCTCCTGCCTCAACACCGAGCAAACACAACATCTCCAGGCCTCCCTGAGTCGCTTGCACCGGGTGGTACAGGTAATAGCTTCGGCCGAGGCCTGCCTCCACCGCACCTGCTTGCTGGTCACCCCTGGGGCCTGACCGCAGTCCCTCTCTCCCTCAGCATGCCCGGGCCCAGCGCGTGAGGCTCCTGGTGGATGCTGAGTACACCTCCCTGAATCCGGCACTCTCTCTGCTGGTGGCTGCCCTGGCCACGCGCTGGAACAGCCCCAGGGAAGGCGGGCCCTGGGTGTGGAACACTTACCAGGCCTATCTGAAGGTGTGTGGTGCACTTTGGGAGTGGGGGGTGTGGTCGGGGACAAGGGGCTGCAGGCTGGGGTCCCAGCGCCTTGATCTGAAGCCGTCCATGTGCTCCATCAGGACACCTATGAGCGGCTGAGGCGGGACACTGAGGCCACAGACAGGGCTGGCCTGGCCTTTGGCGTGAAGTTGGTACGAGGGGCGTATCTGGACAAGGAGAGAGAGATGGCCCGGCTCCAGGAAACCGAAGATCCCACTCAGCCTGACTATGAGGCTACCAGTCAGAGGTGAGACAGGGGCAGGCCGGCCTTTGAGATGAATAATTGTTGCTGTGGTTGTTCAGTAGCTAAGTCATGTCTGACTCTGTGACCCCATGGCCTGGCAGCAGGCCAGGCTTCCCTGTCCTTCACTGTCTCCTGGAGTTTGCACAAATTCATGTCCATTGAGTCAGTGATGCTATCTAGCCATCTCATCCTCTGCTGGCCTCGAGAGGAACAGCATTAGCATCTAACCTTTCATTAGAGTTCATTCTCCGCAGTGTCCAGCAACCTATGTGCGTCTACAGGTCACTCTCTCTCCCTAACCAGGAGACTGTCACTTCCCAGCTGAACAGCAGCCTGCTCCCTTCTCTGTCACCCCTCCCCAACCTGTCACCAGTGGGGGGCCTTAATACCTGTGTCAAATCTCCCTCCTCAGTTCAAATCCTCCCCTAGCTCCCAGCACACCCTCAATAAACCCCAGATCCTTGCAGGGGCCTGCAGTCCTGTCCCCTCACTCACTTCACTCCAGCCACATTGGCTCCTTGATGACCCCAGGGACTTTGCTCTTCTTGTTCCCACTGCCCAGAACCCTCTCCCTCTGGATGGCCGTGTGGCAGGGCTCAGTCACCCATCTTCTTAGGTCTTCACTTGCTGGGACCTTCTCAGGGGACCTTCTTGCCCTCCCTACCAAAAACTGACACACACCACACCCTCTCTTCTTGGACTGATTTTTCTCCCCGCACTTATTGGCAGCAGAGTTTGGCGTTCAGTTGCCCATTGTCTTTCTCTCCCATGAGAGTTTGGGCCCAGGAGGGCAGGGTTTTCTAACTTGTTCACTGCTGAGTCCTCAGTGCTTAACGCTGCTCCTGCTCCATGGGAGGTGCTCCATACAGGTCTGGTGAATGAAGGAGTAAACGACCCCAAGAAGTAGATACTATTGCTCTCTATTTCACAGAGGATGAAACTGAGGCTCAGAGACGTGACATCTCTTACCCAAGGCTGCAGAGCTAGTGAGTGGCAGTGCCAAGATTTGAGCCTTGGCAGACTGGCTTCCCTGGTGGCGGTAGCAGTAAAGAACCCTCCTGCCAATGCAAGAGATGCAGGTTCAATCCCTGGGTCATGAAGATCCCCTGGAGGAGGGCATAGCAACCCACTCCACTGTTCTTGCCTGGAGAATTCGATGGACAAAGAAGCCTGGAGGGCTGCAGTCCATCGGGTCACAGAGTTGGACATGACTGAAGCAACTTAGCACATGCAGACTGATTCTAGAACCCTCATTCTGATACACCTCAAATCACAGGCAAGACATGGCTGAGCTCCTGGGGCCACCATCTCATGGCCCTGAGAAGAAAAGATTTATTCTTTCAATACACACTTGTTGATCACTTGTTTTAGATCAGGACCTGTGATGGATTCTGGTTGCAGTAGCAATTCAGCTGGACCCCAGGCCCTGTCCTCATGGAGCTTTCAAAGCCTGATTCCATTTCCCAGCGGACAAGGAGGGGTCTGTAGAGCCACAGGGACTTATCAAGCTCCTACTGAAAGTGGCCAAGCCACAAAGGCTAAGCTTGGATCCAAAGCCCATGAAGCCTCCTAGGCACATTTGTGTCCTATGGGCTTAATCATTTGGAATCTTTTTTTTTTTTACTGAGATATAATTCACATACCATAAAATTTGCTACTTTAGATAACAATTCAGTGGCTTTTGGTATATTCATTAAATTGTGCAGCCATCACCATCAATTCCAGAACATTTTCATCATAACTCTGGGACTTCCCAGGTGGTCCAGTGGTTAAGACTCTGCGGGTCCACTGCAGGGGACATGGGCTTAATCCCTGGTCTGGGAACTAAGGTCTCACATCCCTCAGCATAACAAACAAACAGACAAACAAATAAACATGGCACAACCAAAAAAAAAAAAAAAAACCCAACCATATCCATCAGCTGTTTTTGTTCAGTAGCCAAGTTGTGTCTGACTCTTCAGGACACCATGGACTTCAGCACGTCAGGCTTCCCTGTCCCTCACCATCTCCAAGAGTTTGCCCAAGTTCATGACCACTGAATCAGTGATGCCATCCAACCATCTCATCCTCTGTCACCCTCTTCTCCTTCTGCTTTCAATCTTTCCCAGCGTCAGGGTCTTTTCCAGTGAGTCAGCTGTTTGCAAAATACTGGAGTTTCAGCTTCAGCATCAGTCCTTCCAAAGAGTATTCAGGGTTGATTTCCTTTAGGATCGACTGGTTTGATCTCCCTGCTTTCCAAGGGACTCTCAAGAGTCATCTCCAGCACTGCACTGCAGTTCGAAAGCATCATTTCCTTGGCACTCAGCCTTCTTTATAGTCCAGCTCTCACATCTGTACACGACTACTGGAAAGCCCATATCCTTGACTATATGGACCTTTGTCAGCAAAGTGATGTCTTTGCATTTTTTTAACACACTGTCTAGGGTTGTCATAGCTTTCCTGCCAAGAAGCAATCATATTCTAATTTCATGGCTGCAGTCACCACACAGTGATTTTGGAGCCTAAGAAGAGAAAAGCTGTCACTGCTTCCACCTTTCCCCCTTCTATTTGCTGACTTGCTAATGCAAATATCCATTAGCAGTCACTCATAATTCCCATCCCCTTAGGCCCTGGAAGCCACAAATCTGCTTTTTGTCACCATGGATTTGTCTATTCCGGATATCTCATATTAGTGGAGTCATAATGCGTGGCCTTCCGTACCTTCTTTCACTCAGCGTAATGTTTTTAAGGTTCAACCATGTCGTAGTGTGTGTCAGTCCTTTCCTTGTTACAGTGGAGTAATATTCCATTGTATGGAGAGACCGCGTTTGATTTATCCATCCATCAACTGACGGATATTTGGATTGTTTACACTTTTTGTCAATTGTGGATAGTGCTGCTATGAACATTCATGGGCATATTTTTTTGGTAAATGTAC
The DNA here is from genome assembly GCA_006408675.1 of Madoqua kirkii. Taxonomy (NCBI): domain Eukaryota; kingdom Metazoa; phylum Chordata; class Mammalia; order Artiodactyla; family Bovidae; genus Madoqua; species Madoqua kirkii. The sequence goes on along the minus strand of SJYC01077808.1, from coordinate 13,683 downwards.
ATTTTAAGTTCTCTTAAAAGTCCAACTCTCTAGGACTAGAATTTCTGGGTCCTATGGTCACTCCATGTTTAACTTTTTGAGGAACTGCCAGATGGTTTCCCAAAGTGGCTGCAGCCTTTTAGACTCACACTAGCACAGTGGGAGAATTCCAATTTCTCCACATCTTCTCCAGCATAGTACCATTAATGTTTTAATAGAGATTTTAAATAAGTAATAGATTCACATGGTTCAAAAATCAAAATGGGGACTACCTGATGGTCCAGAGGTTAGGACTCCATGCTTCTACTTTGAGGGGCATGAGTTTGATTCCTGGTTGAAGAACTGAGATCCCTCATGCCACTCTCTGCACAGCCAAAAAAAAAAAAAAATCAAAATGACACAAAAATAAATAGGCTGATACAGCTCACAGCTCACTTCCACCCACATCCCTGTCCAATCATGGGGGGGTCCCTGCCCCCACAGGGGCCCTCCACTATCCTCTGGGTGTTCATTTAGCCAGTCTCCCACTTACAGACATTTAGTGAAGTCACTCAGTCGTGTCCAACTCTTTGTGACCCTGTGGACTGTAGCTCACCAGGCTCCTCCGTCCATGGAATTCTCCAGGCAAGAATACTGGAGTGGGTTGCCATTTCCTTCTCCAGGGGATCTTCCCAACCCAGGGATCGAACCCAGGTCTCCCATATTGCAGGCAGATGCTTTAACCTTTGAGCTGTTGCTAACCCTGCTCTGTAGACGTTGCTGAAGTGAATGTCAGTGGGTAAATGTCATCTCCTGTGACGTGGCCCTTTGCTGTGAGACTGCCATTGTGCCAAAGACTTTAGGTCTACCCTCATCTCACTCCATCCTCACAACAAGGCTAACAGGTAAACGTATGTTGTTAAAGAGAAGAAAAAGGCTCAGAAAGAAGATGCCCCTCACAGCTGAGGCAGGTGGGATGTAGGTACTTCCTGACTTCAGGGTCCTTGCCCTTAGGCACCCTGCCCCTCAAGGACATAAATCCCCAGTCTCTGGGGCCTGATCCTAACTCACCAGTTGCCATAAGCTGATCCTTCATCTCCCTTCAGTTACAGCCACTGTCTGGAGCTGATGCTGACCCAGGTGTCCCATCGTGGCCCCATGTGCCACCTCATGGTGGCTTCCCACAATGAAGACTCTGTTCGCCAGGCAACCAAGCGGTATGAAGTAGGGGAATGGAGATGAGCGCCTAAAGGGTGGTTGACAAGGGGAGGGACTGTAGGGGCCAGTAGGTTCAAAGGGGGTCTAGGGAGAATATTCAAAATATTTAACCCCTGCTATACCTGTAGGCTCCAGCTGAACAAGGAACTGCCCCTTATTTGCTGAGGAATAGAGAAGTCCAATGGAGAAAGCAATGGCAACCCACTCCAGTGTTCTTGCCTGGAGAATCCCAGGGATGGGGGAGCCTGCTGAGCTGCTGCCTATCGGATAGCACAGAGTCGGACATGACTGAATTGACTTGGCAGCAGCAGCAGGGAAGTCCAAATATTTCAGGAAAGGAGCTGAGATTTACCGGGGAGCTTTCAGAGGTCCCAGGGCCATGGTTATTTATCAGTGAGTTTGGAAATACGTCAATATTTGAATAACTAGAAAAGCCATATGAGTGTGTTGTGGCTGACTTTCAGCTCTGGATCCAGCCACTGTCTGGATTGATGATGTGACCTTTTATGTAGCATGTGGGAGCTGGGCATTCCTCCAGATGGGCCAGTCTGCTTTGGACAACTTCTGGGGATGTGTGACCATGTCTCCTTGGCACTGGGTATGTGAGTGATCCATCCTTCCCAGCCCCTACTCCCACCTCCCACCTAACCTGCCCCAGCCTCATTCCTTCCCAAACAGATCCCTTCTCCCATTCCCAGATGATGCCTAGCCAGGCTCCCATCAACAGCCTGCAGCCGGCCCAGTGGCAGGCCCTCAGAGAGGTCTGTCCCATATCTGAAGGTCTCGTGGGCCTATGTCTCTGCGTCTGTGCTCTGCTGTTTTTGTCTTGATCTTGGTATCTTGGTTCTTGATCTTGGTATCTTGTTTCCTGTCTGCTTTGTTATCTTTACTGTGTTGTTCCCCAGGGCCTGAGACCAGAAGATTTATGTTTTCTTCTGCCAGGCGCTAAGGGGTGCAAAATCACTGCACCCTAAATTCACAGCTTAAGGTTTCTTGAGCTATCCCAAGGATCCACCTGGGGCTGCAAATATTTTAGGAGACTAACCTACGGTAACAGGCTTCCCGAGTGGCTCAGTAGTAAAGAATGTGGCTGCAGTGCAGGAAATGCAGTTTCAATCCCTGGGTCAGGAAGATCGCCTGGAGGAGGGCACGGCAACTCTCTCCAGTATTCTTGCCTAGAGAATCTCAGGAACGGAGGAGCCCTGTGGGCTGAACAGTCCATAGCCTTGTGGGCAAAGTCTGACAACGACTGAGTGAGTGAGCACAAAAGCACGCAACCCATGGCCACAACTTCTCAGAGATGGTTTCTGTTTTCTTCCTTGCTCTGTTTACGGCCAAGGCCAACCTTCCTTATGGGAGAGCTGACTTCCTGTTAACTCTTACTTTGAAGGTCTAGATTTTGGGGTTCACACTCAATCTGGGGAAACTCTCCTTTATAACTCTTAATCCTGGTCAGGCTTTAGGCCTCCATTTCTGTACCCCCTTAACTTTGAAGTTCATTAGACAGAAATTCAGTTTTGTCCTCAGGAAAGAAACGTTTCTTGTGTAATCCTTCTGCTCTGGGTTCTCTCTCTTTAAAAAAAATTTTTTTTAAATTTATTTTTGGCTGTGCTAAGTCTTCACTGCTGCGTGGTCTCTTCTCTAGCTGTGGTGAGCAGGGGGCTCTAGGCATGGGGGCTTCAGTAGTCATGGTATGTGGGGTCAGTACTTGTGGCACGTGGGCTTAGTTGTCCAGTAGCATGTGGGATCTTCCCGGACCAGGGATTGAACCCGTCTCTCCTGCATTGGCAGGCAGATTCTCCACCACTGCTCCACCAGAGAAGCCTCTCATTCTCTCTTAATTCTTGAATTAGTAAATTCCTTATCTCTTTGCTTCCCTAATAGCTCAGTTGGTAAAGAATTCGCCTGCAGTGCAGGAGACCACGATTCGATTCCTGGGTTGGGAAGATTCCCCTGGAGAAGGGACATGCTACCCACTCCAGTATTCTTGGGTTTCCCTTGTGGCTCAGCTAGTAGAGAATCCACCTGCAATCAGGAAACCTGGGTTTGAACGCTGAGTTGGGAAGATCCCCTGGAGAAGGGAAAGGCTACCTACTCCAGTATTCTGGCCTGGAGAATGCCATGGACTGTATAGTCCATGGGGTTGCAAAGAGTTGGACACGACTAAGCGACTTTCACTTTATTCTCTTTGCATCATTTTTATGACTTTGAGAATTTTAAAATTTTAATGTTTACTCCAGGAGTTTTAGTTTTTCAGTGGGAGATTTTGTCCAACTCACCTAATCTGTCATGCTCTCAGAGATGGAAGTCTCTGTTCTAGATGGAGCCTAGGGAAGCCTCTCGCCAAACTTGAGCCCACACCCTGCCGATACTCTCCCTCCAGGGCAGGCTGGCTATGCTGTGTACAAGTCCATCCCCTATGGCTCCCTGGAGGAGGTGATCCCTTACCTGATCCGGAGGGCCCAGGAGAACCGAAGTGTACTACGAGGTGCCCGCAGGGAACAGGAGCTGCTCAGCCAAGAACTTCGGCGGAGGCTGCTGGGGCGGGGCCTGAGGGTATCCCCCCATTAGCACCCCCAGGAGTCACGTGGTCAATAAAGTTCTTGAGCTATTGCCCAGGCAGCTGCCTTGCACCAAAGCCACCTCTTTGGGGTCGGGCTCATCTTGACCTCAGCCAGCCCAAGTTCAGGGGCTCTGGCTCAAGAAGGATCTTTAATGACCCTAGAGCACAGCAAGGGCATGGATCAAAGACTAAGGAGGTCCCCCCCAAACCCTGAGGCAGACTGTCCTGCAAAGGGCCTGGGGTCAGCTCTACTCAACCAGTCAGTGGCTGACATGGGAATTTTCTTCACTCCTGTGGACACCCAGGTAAACAGCACAGATGAAGAGCAAACACTGAAACACTGAAATCTAGAGGCTGGGCTAAGGCCACACATCCAGGGAGGGACAGAGAGAAGAGCAAACCACTCTCTCACTTAATAAGCATTTACTGAGTCTCCTTCTGAGCTAGGCTCTGAGGTAAATAACGCTGGGAACACAACAGAGGCCAACACAACCGCAAGCCTGGCCTCACCGGGTTTTTAGTCCAGTAGGGATAGACAGACCCACCTTCAGGCAGTGACACCCAGGGTAATCAGGGCTGTGATGGGTGAGCTCAGGGGAGTATCTGGGCAACCTTGGGGAAAGCCCAGAGGCTGAAGGAGGCCAGAGGAGACACCTGGTGATTAAGAGGGCTTCCCAGAGAATTCCCAAGAATAACCAAGAACTATTGAGAAGAGCATTCAAAGCCAAGGGCATGTGCACAAACAGACTGGGGACTGGGGAGACAAGGGTGGGCGGGGGCAGGTGATGCAGTCTTAGGTGCCACACTGCAGGGCTTCAACTCTGTCCAAGGTCACTAGGGAGTCAGGAAGGTTTGAAATAGGGAAGGGACAGAGTCAGGGAAGACTTTAGTTGAGTTCCCTGGTTGTCACATGGTGGGTGGACTAGTGGAAAGAACCACCAGAAGACTGAGTGCAAGGGCCATGGAGCTGATAGCCTGAATATGAGGGAGACATTCAGGGTGAGACCCAGGGCTCTGGGCGAGAGGGGACGTGGGACCAACTCTTAAGATGGGGATCTGGCAGGAAATGCAGTTTGGAGGAGATACTGAAGGCGGTGTGGGAGTGGGTGTGAAGGTCCCAGGGGACATCCAGGGAGAGGTGTCCAGCACACTGAGGAGCTTACGTGTGGGGCAAAGAAGAGAGACTGGGGCAGAGACGAACAGGAAACTGCCCGTGGGGTTGAAATCAGAAGCATGGGAAGACAGCCAAAGACAGGGAAGGTGCAAGGCTGGGCATTCCAAACAACAAGGCAGTAACATTAGGGAGCAGCCACAGCTCTGGGGTGGACATTGCGGTCTTTTCTACCGGGTCGCCTCAGCTCTCAGGGGCGAGATGCTACTGTGCGCAAGTGCAAAGATGGCTGGTGATCACTGATGCGCGTGCGCCTGGAATTGCCGCCTAGACTTCCGGAACTTCAGCATGGGGTCACGTGGCAGTCACGTGGTGATCACTGTCCGAGCCCAACGGTAGGTACAAAGGGGCCTGGGCCCCCAGCTGGCCACCAGGCCCCTCCCCCAGCCCACAGAACCCCGCCCCCATTCTCCCCTCCTGTGCCCACAGACCCCACCCCTTTCTCAGCCTCCATCTCAGTTCTGCACACCTTTTTCCCAGCCTACAGATACCGTCTGCAGACTCCTTTCTAATGTCCCTTCTAATCCATAGACCCCATCCCTAAAGCTCAGTCCATGTCCCCAGCCCTCAGACCCTTTCCCAGCCCGCCGACCCCAGCCACCGCCCCCTACCCCTCCTCAAGGCCCTTTCCCAGCCTGCAGACCCTGCCCTCAGGCTGTCGGCCTTCCTTGGACACTCATGTCTCACAGCCTGTAGACTGCGCCTCCCTCTCAGGCCCTAACCCTCAGAGCCCTCTTCCTTCAGCACCTATGTAGTCTTCAGACTCTCTTCCCAAGCTTCTGACTCTTATCCTCACAGCCCTTACTACTCCTCTACCACAGAGAGCAGGTTTCCTTAGCTTCTTTTCACTTCCAGACTCCCTTGGACTCCTGACCTTCTGGTCTGAAGCTCTCCCAGGTCCTACCCTATTTCTCATTCAGACGCCTCTCTCCAAATTACACCCCTCCCAAATCACCTTTCTTCCTCAGACTGCCCCCCAAGACTCACAGCCAGCTCCGGCTTTATTGCTCCCAGAGATCTAGTCCTTCATGTCCTCCTGCCCTCATGAGACCTGCTCACTGATCCCTGGCCAGGAGCTGACGGAGTCCACAGATGCCCTCACTGCGTTCTCGACTCCCTGTGGAGCTGGGCTCTGTTCCAGATCCAGAAAGCCAGGTGGGCCGTCTGCATCGCCTGGCTGTGGCTGGGGGCCCAAGCTGGGGCCTCACCCGACTCCTGCGGAGAGGTGAGTTTGGCTGCTGAAACTGCCTGGAGGCATGAGATCAAGGGGCAGAAAGGAGGATGCAACTTCAGTTGACCTGTTAACAGTTGTGTATCAGGCACCTGTCATGTGCCAAGGCGCTGTTGTCTGTGATGGAGACTTAGGGGTGAGAATGACCCTCCAGATCATTGTGAATTAAATCTATGATGAGAATTTAAGAGAGTGATGAGAATGAGGGAGACACCCCGGAAGGATGGCCTTTTGAATGGGTTGATATTTGAGTCCCACAGCATAAGAGCCAGTCAGGGAAACAGCTGGGGAACAAGACTTCAGAGGGAATAGCCAGTGCAAAGGCTCTAAAATCAAAACAAACTGGGTACACAGTACCATAAAGCAGTTATTCTCCAATTCAAAATAAATTTTAAAAGCAAACCCCCAAACCCCAAAACTGGGGATATGTAAGTAGCAGCAGGGAGCAAAAGGACTCAGGGAGGCAGCAACTACAGACAGGAACAGGCCTTAAGAGTGGTGTGAATTTTGTTGGATTTTGTTCTGTGTGTGATTAGAAACCCCTAGAGTTGTAGGCAGGAAATTAACATGGTCAAACTTACAGTTTCTGTTGTTCACTGATTTTTGTAAGTTGATCGTGTATCCAGCCACTTTCTGAGCTTGCTTAATAGTTGTAAGTGTGTGTTGATTCTTTTACTTTATTGTTATCTGCAGACAGTAACAGTTTGGTCTCAGCTATTCAGTCTTTAAACCAGTCTCTTTTTTCTGTCATAAGGTGTTGGCCAGAATTTCTAAACCTTATTATCACTGGACATCTTTTTTTCTTATTCTTGATATTAAAGAGAGTAGTCTTATGTTTTTTAGGTACTTTGCTTGCTCTTGGGTTTTGGTTTGTAATTTTTATTAAGTAAGAAACTTTCCATCTATTCTTAGTTTTCTGAGGTAGATTTTTTTTTTTCTAATCATAAGTAGGCATTCAATTTTTTTGTTTTTTTGGCATTGAATTTTACCAAGAGCTTTTTCTGCATCTACTGATACAGTTAAATGTGATTTTTATTTTTTAATTTGTGAATGTGTTTTTTTACATTGATAAAATTTCTTTTGTTGATTCATCCTTGCTTTCTTGGAATAAATCTATTGGGTTACCCCTTTAACTTTATTTAGGGGCTTTGCATATATGATCATAAATTGAATTGATTTATGACTTCATTTCTGGTTCTGGAACTCTCATCTCGTTTCGGAGTTAAGGTCAAATTTTGCCTCATAAAAATGAGCCTTGCCCTCTTGCCCTGGGTACCTTTGTGTGATTTTTAAAATTTATTTATTTGTGGCTGCACTGGTCTTCACTGATGTGCAGGCTTTTTCTCTAGTTGTGCTCCACAGGCTTCTCATTGTGGTGGCTTCTCTTATTGTGGAGCACGGACTCTAGGCAGTGGAGCTCAGTAGTTGAGGCTCCCAGGTTCTAGAGCACAGGCTCAGTACTTGTGGTGCACGGGCTTAGTTGCTCCACGGCATGTGGGATCTTCCCAGACCAGGGATTGAACCTGTGTCTACTGCATTGGCAGGCGGATTCTTTACTGAGCTACCAGGGAAACACCCCTTTTTGTGATTTTGACACCTCTGGGATGGGGGTGGGGTGGATGTTGGCAGGGCAAGTAGACATCACCTTGTTCCAGTTCTGTGGATTTAGTGGTGAGAAGTGTGTTGAGATGGATTCTGAGGCAGACTCCCCAGCAGCTGGAATGTGGTGGTTCCAGGACATAGAGATGGAATCTGGAGCCGAGGGTCACCCAGTCAGGGAGGGATTGTGGGGGCTGGGAATTGGGAAAGTGTTGCCAGGACCTCTATGCCTGGAGTAAGGGGCAGGGATAGTCCTAAGCCTTGCTGCCCCTCAGTTGTCCAGGTAGACGGCGAGAACTCGGCCGGGCAGACGGCGCTCTTCCTCTCGGCGCTGCTGGGCCACAGCTCGGCCGTGCAGCTCCTGCTGGCCTCTGGTGCCAACCCCAACCAGTACGTGGACACGTGGTGATGCCCCACACTCCCAGCGCCCTGAGTCTGAGCCCCAGAGAGCCTGAGAGCCAGGGCTGTCTTCCTCAGAGACCTCTCTCCCTCAGACCCCCTCCCATCCCTGGTGACCCATCTTGCTCTCTCAGTTAACCCCTTCTTGTCTTCCAGAAACTATTCCCATCTTCCTGGTGCCTCTATGTTCACTGCTATCCTCTCACCCTTTCAAGGACTCTGCTGTGTCCCCAAGTGAGCCCCTCATCCTGATGCCCTCTTCCCATGAGCATAGTGACCCCTATCTCTCTCCATGCTCCCCTCCTGCCACCTCCTGTCCCTGTTCCGTCCCTTTCCTAATCCTTCCGGTCTTCACTGTTCTGCAGCCGCTGCCTCGATGGCAGCACGCCTGTGCATGCAGGCGCCTTCTCGGGCCATAGCCTGGTGCTCCTACACCTGCTGCAGGCAGGCGGCGACCTGCGTCTGCATGACCAGCAGGGGCACAGCCCTTGGGACTGGGCAGAACAAGGTGGTGTCAAGCAGAGCTGGGAGGTGAGCTGTGGCCAGGGTGGGCTGAGGGCCTCAGGCCCGGCCCCACCACCCTGCCTCACCTCACATGCTCCCCGCCCCGTCCAGATGCTGGAACTGTTACAGCTGTGCCGGGCCCACATGTCAGCCCTGGTGCACGGCAGTGAGTTGGCGCCCGCTGTCTCCCTGGGCCAGTGGCAGGCTAGCTCTAGACACAGCCTGTGTGGTGGTCTGCGGCTGATGCAGGCGAACAGGTAATGGTGCACGTCCTGAGGCCTGCCTGCCCACCATGCCTGGCTACCCTGGACTTGTTCTCAGATGGCCCTTTACCTCAGGGCATGGAGGCTGGAGCAGACCAGGAGACCCCCCCATGTCCCTGCCTTAGGGTTCGGCCAGGTAAGCGGGAGATGTCAGAGGGAGTGGGGACCACGGCGTCCGTCCTCTTCCTGCCTCATGGTCCCGCTCCCCACCCCCAGCTGAGCAGCCTGTGGCCACTGGGGCTGGTAACAGGCATACCCCTCGTGGACCCCAAGGAGCTGCTGCCAGCGCAAGGCGAGCCCGACCGTACCTACAGGAGCAGCTCCCACACCCTCATGGCCAAGTGAGAGAGCCCCTCTGACACCCTGCCTGGTGTCCAGCAGAGCTGGGGAGAGTCTGGCCCTCCTGCCCCCCTTCACCATGAAACCCCTTGTCTCAGACCTGCGCTCTCTCCCCTCCGCCTTCCTCCAGCCTCCTGTGGAGGGGCCACCCCGTGACTGTGCGGCAGCTGAAGGTGCCAGGAGCCCAGGCTGATGTGCTGTTGGCTGACCTTCAGCACTGCAGGTGGGTTCCTCCAGCCAGCCCTCCAGGCCTGCCATTTCTACCCGCCCTGCCCAACTTGAGTGTTTTGGAAGTGTCAGAGAACGTGGTGGTGGCTGTGGTTACGGCCTTCGCCCCTGGGCCAGCATTTGGCACGGAGCCCTCCCACTGGAGTGACCCAACTCCAGTGGGAAAGTGGGCGCCCAGTTCTATTGGCCTTGGAGAGGAGTGGGTGTTGGGAGGGTACCACAGACAGTGGTGCTGGCCCCACCACCGCCAGGCTGTGTGACCCGGGGTCACCGTTTCTCCTCTGTCTGGTGGCTGAGGCAGATGGTCAGCTCCGGGCCGGGCGGGCTGGGGCCTCCTCACAAGTGGCCTGCTCTCGTCCTGCCCAGCGCCCTGCACCACCCCAGCCTGCTGCTGCTGATGGCACTGAGCCCCTCGGAGGACCTATCAGGGCTGTGCCTTCTCTTCGAACCTGTGTGGCTGGGCTCCCTGCATGTGGTGCTACACCCCCAGGGCCCACGAGAAGGGAGACCCCCCCACCTCGTGCCAGGCCTGCTGCCAGGCCACCTGCTGCTACAGGTACTGGAGGCCCTGCTGTTCCTGCAAGCCCGCTGGCGTGCTCACGGCGGCCTCAGCTCCCATGCTGTGCAGCTGGTGCGGCCAGGCCTGGCAAAGGTGGGCAGCCTGGAGCACGGGCGCCCACTGCACCAACGCTGGCTGCAGCCCAAGTGAGTGCCTGCCTCTCTGTCCTGCCCCCGTGGCTCCATCTGGCAGCCACTGACTCACCAGGTCCCTTGGCCTCCACAGGCCGCGGCAGGGTTACCCCTGGGGAGGCCCAGGCCCAGGGCTGCCTCCGCCTCCTGAACTGTACCCGTGGCTGCCGCTGGAGCTCATCCGCGGTGACACGCCTGCGGCCACCTCAGACCTCTACAGCTTTTGCATCCTGGCCCAGGAGGTCTTCACAGGTCAGTGAGTAACCCTGCTCCTAGCCCCACTGAGGCCCCCCACCTCGGTTGGGTCTCCCAATCATGCTTCCTCACAGGAGAGCTGCCCTGGGCTGGAAGAAAAGGACCTGGGTGAAGGCTAAACTAGAGGCGGGTGAGAGCCCGGCCCTGGACCCCCTGGTGCCAGCCCCCTACCAGGCCCTGGTTCGGGCTGGGCTGGGCCTAGGGCCTGCCGACCGCTGCGGCAGCCTGCAGAGTACTCGGTACCTGCTGCGGGAGGCTGTGGCTCAGGTACAGGACAGGCGGGCAGGGGAGGGTGGCGGCCGTGGAGCCAGGCAGGGCCTGTGTCCCACACCCACTTTACTCCCGCAGTCTTTACTCCTCTCCACAGGACTCGGCCTCTGAGGTGAGCTCCCCAAGGGACTGGGCCACACGGTGCCCTCCACCGCAGGGTTCTCTCCCAGGTTAGAGGGCCCAGAGGGGATGGGAGCCGGCGCTGAGCAGAGCTCGGCTGTGCCCCCGCCCCATTTTCAACTGGCTGGTCTGCAAGCCCGGACACTGTACTGTGAGGTGGCTCTGAGCCAAGACTGCACCCGGGCCTGTGGCCCGCTGTGATGTCCCTAGACCCCTCCCATCCTAGGCAGGAGCCAGGACAGGCACGTGGAGGACCGAGGGAGCTGTGGGCCACCCACGCCAGCCCTCTGCCATCGCTCTCTGCAGGTCATGGGCCACAGCAGAGTCCAGAGGGGTGCCACCTGGGACTCGGGCAGCAGCTTGACTCTAGGCAGCAGCCCGAGTCCCTGCCCTGGTCTCTGCCCAGGGCACAGCCCCACAGCCAGGGTCAGCCTGGACCAGAGCCTGGAGCCCAGATCAACAGTATGGATACCCCAAGTCCTGTGCCATTGTCCATTTGCTTACCCATGACCCTTCCCCCCAATTGTCACCAGCCCCAATTTCCCTGGCTGCCTCTCCTCTGACCAGGGACCCCCTGGGACCCCCACTGTTCCCCTCGCTGACCCGTTATCCCCTCCTCACCCCCATCCCCGACCAACCCTGCTTCCCCCAGGGCCCTGCCCTGCACGCCAGCCTTCAGGACTCAGCCTCCCTGCTGGGGACTCAGAGCTCTGAGGAGCGGTTTGAGAGGAAGTTCTCACCAAGATCCAAGCCCTGCGGGGGCTGCAGCAGCACACACACAGGGCTGCCCTGCTGGATCCCCAGCCCTGTGAGCCCAACCCCTGCCTGCTGACCCACAGGGAGGCTTCCCATGCCCTGGCGGCTGCTGGCAGGGAAGGCCACGAGGGCAGGTGAAGCAGAGGGCCCTGAGCCCAGGCCCTGCCCCAGCCTGCCCTCCCAGGGCCCTCCTGAGCTTTGTGGCCACTGGTGGCAGCTCTAGTCTTTACTCCTGCAGGTACCCAGCCCTGAGCTGATCAGAGGAAGTCGCTTCTCCAGCCTGCAAAAGTGAGAAGTGGGGTGCTGGTGGGAGGTCCCTAGGCCCCTTCCTCCTCCCTGAGGCCAACTTCAGCCCACCCCTACCCAACCATCTCCCAGAATGGATCTGCTGGAGGAGATCATAGCAGAGCTGCAAGGTGGATGCCAACTTGAAGACGGGCCCAGGCTCAATCCCACTCCTGACACACATTGTTAGGGCACCCGTGGCCCCTTCTGTGCACATCACCCCTCAGAGCCTCCCAGGAGTGACTCCCCACATAGCACCTGCTGAAATGATAAAATGAGAAAGCAACACACCTGTCTCTGCCTTTATTCATTGAGCCTGGCCCCAGCATGACAGCAGCATCCACATTTTCACCATTTTTATTCATTAATTTTGTCAGATGGTTTAGTGGGGTGTGTGGGGGGAGATAGCAGGAGCAGCCCCCTACCCCTGTGCACAGGACAGGACATGCTGGGGACCCCTGGAGGGAAAGGGAGGGTAAGGAGTCAGCCTAACCCTCTCAGTTTTGTGCGAGAGGCCCCAGGATGGAGGATGGTGGGGGGCGGGCATGCCCATCAACCCAGGGTAGGTAGGCTATGATAACGGTTAGGGATCCACATCAAAGGCAAGTTACAAAGTTAGAAACCTGGGGTAGGGGTCAGAAGCTCAGGAAAATAGAAAACAAGGGATCAGGTTGGACCAAGATCAGTGAAAGGGGAAGAGAAAGAAGGAAGGTGCCTCCCGCTCTGGCTCAGCAGTAGCTTTGGGTCTGGCTCTCAGGGTGGAAGGACCAGCTGGGAGTAGGGTAGGGGGGTGGGGGACCAGCCCCCTCCCTCCTTTGCCCCCCATTCCTGTACAGGGACCCTCGGTGGTGCTCGCCCCCCCTCCCATAGCCTGGTGGGGCTGCCCTGTAGGGGAGAGGGTCTGGAGGGCCCCAGGGCCCAGGCACCCTGTGAGGGGTGTGGTGGCCCCAGGGGGCCCGCTGCTTTTGGGGGAGGTGGGGGGCTGGAGGGCCAGGATCAGAGCGACTGCGAGGGTGGGCAGGAGGGGAGGAGGAGCTGGAAGAAGCGGGTGAGGGGCCCCTGGGCCCCAGGGCTAGGTTGACATAGAGGGGTTCAGGTCGGGTGGGGCGCCGGGCCGAGTGCTGGGGGACTGAGTAGCCAAGGTGGTCGTGGGGAAAACAGGAGGGTGGTGGGTAACTGAGTGGGAAGTCAGGGGACCTATGGAGTGGTGGGGATTGGCCAAGCATGCCGTATGAGGCACTGAACCTGTCTGGGGGCATGGGGCGCAAGGGACTCCAGGACCGAGTGGGGCCAGAGTAGGGGGACCCCTCACCTGCCTCGATCTCATAGTACAGGTTCTCTCCTCTGTCCAGTGGTGTAGGGGGAACCAGGGGGCTCCTCCAGACTGGGGCTGGGGAGCTGGGCTGGAAGGATGGGGAGCTGAGGGGGTACAAGCCTGGTTTGGGGACCCCGAGGAAGGGTGGCAGGCACTCCCGGGGGGTTGAGAAGAAGCCAGGGGTGGGAACCTGCTGGGGGACAGAACACAGGAACTGGGCTGCCATCTCTGGCACAGCCCCGCACTCCCCACCCATCCTGAGCTGGGCACTGACCTGGGTAGGGCCTCGGGGTGCCCTCCTTGAGGTCCCTGTGGGCCGCTGGCTCCTCACCAGGCTCCCATCACTTTGTTGCCTTGGTAAGGAGGGTGGGGGCCCCGGAGCCCAGCCACCTGGGTGAGCTAGGGGGTGGGGGGGTGGCCCACTCCCTGAAGTCCCTGGGGGCCTGTCTCTTATACACATCTCCTCTACAGCTTCTGCATCCTGGCCCAGGAGGTCTTCACGGGTCAGTGAGTAACCCT